>JAXQQM020065063.1:0-60918 GCA_034641835.2 Pinus albicaulis | reverse complement strand
GTGCATGTATTTTATGTTCATGTTGATGTACTTAATTTACATGTTGGTGTTCATCATGATGTGTATATTGTTAGGTCATATTAGATATGTTCATTTAACGTGCTTGCAGATAGATGTGTATGTGATAGAAGTTGTTTGACATGAGATGTATATTTGATGTTTGTGTTGTGATGATTTTATACAATGCTTGTGTTTTGTTAGATGATCACAATCACGATGATTATATGATGTTAGCGAATTTGAATGTGTATTTTATAATATGATGTTTGTACGATGATTATCATGATCGTAATGTTCATTTTTAATATTAAATCATGATATTTATTAAATATTATCTATTGGTAGTTGTAAAATTGTGTAATTGTATCTATCGTGATTGTAATTGTAATTGTATGTAAAATTGTAATTGTAATTGAAATTTTAATTGTAAAATTTTCATAGTAATTGTAATTGTTGTTGGAGTTATTAACCCATTCCATATTTAAGAAGTTGGTTTGTGACGGTTGAGAAATTCTCTCAACCTCTCTCTCTAAATTAGGAATAAGTTGGATCTCAAAAACTCTATTTAATAGAGTAATCTGATTGTAATCCGTGTGTGAGTGTGTTTACACATACACCATTTGTGCATAATATATGATTGTGTTTCTGTAATTGTGTGATTTTAGCTATTTCTAACATGGTATCAAAGCACAAGATCAAAGGCATGTGTGTTGTGCTTTGGGTGATGATATTTCTAGATTTTTATATTATGTAATGGGTCTGTCCTGGTTACCGAGCTTTCACATTGAGGGAAGCCGTCTAGAGGGAAGTCCCCGAACCAATTTGCGGGGGCTTTGGTCGTTTTGGTGTGTGCAGGGTCCGTCTGTCAGTGGCAGTGGAGCAGATCTAGGCAGAAAAGGGGATCCAAGTATTTTATTAGGAAACTTTCCAGTAAATGTGTTCTGGGACTAGTTTATTCATCGACTACTCTCGTACAGAAGAATTGAATGGAATTGGGATATACGGGGGACAACAGCGAAATGTCTATCATTAAATTTACTGTGATGAAGCTCATGAAGAAAGATATGCCAAATACTGATTTTTTCTACGAAATTCGGCCTGATTGCGATGACATTCCCAAAACTCGTTTCAAACCCAAGGCTGGAAAAACACTTAGTGAACGTAAGTGGCTTCAATCTTCATGAGTCACACTTTCCGGGCTCCCAATCGTTTCATGGTAAAAAAAGCTTCTATCAGTTGTCTCTAACGGACTATTCTTTGCTATCCGCTCTTGGCTTCAAAAGGAGAGAAGATTCGTGTACTGTACGAGTGCTCCGCGGTGGTGGGAGCCATTGTTGGAAGCGAGTCTTTGCATGGAAGTTTTATGTGGAATAAAGTGAAGGATCATAATCGACTCGGCATCCTTTTACCTTTAGGCACCTGCTTGCCGCCACAATTCTTGCAGGTTATGTAAGTGAAAGAACCTTTAAGAACAGACCGATCTTAGTATCATGCTTCAAATGTATGTGGAGAGAGCAGGTCCAAATGCTTCGATTGTGACCCCTTGCTGTTGAAATTGGGTCATCTGCTATAGAAGTGAAGGTGCAGGTTCAGTTACTCAGGTCACCGAATCAAACAATGCAATCCGCGTTATCAGTTATAATAGTGAGCACAGATTAAACTCAAGCGTTTGAATGTTGGAGTATTGTAGAAATTGGATTGTTAAGGGTTTTTTCATTTTTTTTATCACTCTGGATATGTGTATTTTTGGGAACTGGATATGTGTCTTTTTTGGGAATAGCTTGTGTGTTTTATTCCACTCACTTAAGTGAGGATTAATTTTTTAAAATCAAGTAAAACGTTTATGATGCAATTACTGATTTTAGATACATTTTGTATCTAGGCGATTTCCCTAGATAACTGGATGTACAGCGGTTAGCACCCATGTATTTCGGTGGATGGGAGCTCGTCCATAGAATGACTAGGAGTTCAGTGATTGCAATCAATTGTTTTCGAAGAGATCAAGTGGCAGTAAGGCTCAATATGGATGGTTGTCCAGATAGTATGGCAGTTGCGGATCTAGGGAAGGATCCCTCATTAGTGGTAGACATGGAAGTGGTTTCCTAATGAGGTTATGCAACAGATTGGGATGCTGTCCAGTAATTGACTTCGGGAGGTCCTTGATTCGGGAGTTGAGGAAGGGAACTCGGGAATCCAACTTGCCAACTACACCTTTCCGAGGGTTATGAGGCAACTTGATGGAGCATCTACTGATAAGCTTGATTATTTTGTTATTTATGAGTGAATTCAATAAATTCATGTAATGTAATCATTAAGGGGGATGTTGGAGTTAATGCTTACATTCCATATTTGAGAAATTGGTTTGTGATGGTTGAGAAATTCTCTCAACCTCTTTATCTAAATCAGGAATAAGTTGGATCTCAGAAACTCTATTTAATAGAGTGATCTGAATGTAATCTGTGTGTGAGTGTGTTTACACATACACCATTTTCTGTATAATATATGAGTGTGTTTAGTAATTGTGTGATTTTAGCTATTTCTAACAATTGTAATTTTAATTGCAATTGTATGTAAAATATTTGTAAATTTTTAATTGTAATTGTAATTGTATTGCGAAATTGTAAAATTGTAACTGTAATTGTAAGTGTATTGTGAAATGATTATAATTGTATGTAAAATTGTAAAATTGTAATTGTAATTGTAATTGTATATAAAATTGTGAAATTGTAATTTTAATTGTAGTTGTATGTAAAATATTTGTAAAATTGTAATTATAATTGTAATTGTATGGCGAAATTGTAAAATTGTAATTGTAATTGTATGTATTGTCATGAATCAATTTGATTAAAATTGCAAAATTTGTAAATTTGTAAATTTGTAAATTAATTGTGAATTTTGAACCATAACTACAGTAAGTAAAATGTATACCGTACATATTGATAAATTACCATAATTGTAAATTTGTATGAATATAAATAATTTTAAAATAATAAATCTAGAATAATATGAATATTTGTAACATAATAAAGTTTAGAAAAAAATGCCAATAAATTCATGTTTATAATTATCATTATATTATTATGATCTTACATACAAAAAATAATAGTATACATTAATACATTTTTTAAAATTTGGAAGATATCATTCACACACATTTAAAGCAATCAAGTAGTTGTATTATTTTAGGATTTGACATAAAAAATAGAACTTCATACAGTATATTGTTTTCAAGAACAACGTAATTACAAATTATCAAGTGAAATGATTTTAACATTAACACAATGCAAACCAATTAATTCAAAATACATATTATAATGTTTCGAAAAAAAGAGTCTTAGTTATAAGGTTAACTCCATAATACATATTATAAAAACCCATCTTAATTAATATAGATTATGAAATAACGCATGAACCATATCACTCTCCATTTTCATGATCACCCTCATTATCTTCCACCTCTTTTGGCACGATAACACTATTGTTCTAAAAATTATTTTTTGATCTAGGTTCATGTATCAGTATGAACCACCAATCCCTATCCAACACATTTGGGTAAAAAAAAACTGGTTGCAGTGTTTGGCGAAAACATAAGGCTCCTTAGCTTCATCCCACATCTTTTTAGAGTTAATACATATCAGCCTAATGTCACGATATTCCTTTACATTTTTTCGATCAACGGTGTCCCACCACTTGAACCTAAAAATAACTCATTGGAAAGAAGAGAAGTCCACTTCAATGATCTCTTGTATCTTTCTGACAAAAGCTAACATCCCTTGTACTAGGTTTTCATCATGGTGGCTAGCATGACTAGATTAATCCAACTCGATTTCCACTCCACAGTCTTTTGTCATGTGTCCATCATTGGCATTTTTTGTGCGAAAATGGTGTCCATATGGCCACATAGATGGGATCAAAGACACCTATTAAAAAGTTAAAAGAATCATAGTGTCATGTGTCTAATAACCCAACTGTTAAAATATGAAATATAGATGTTACATTTCAAAGGTGAATTATAATTAAGTTTTAAAAGTAGATAAATAGATTATTACCGAGTTGCTACACCCAATCCCTATGTTTAGTGCATCCTCTTTAGCAAACGATTAATGATCGGTTGCACCGTATTTCTCTCTGACTTGGTCAACAACCCAACTTTTGGGGCATATAATTGGCATATTTTATTTTAAATGATCGGGATAAGGCATACTTATACCATTCAATTGTATGAATTCTTTCCTGTCACTATCCAATTTCATCCTCTTTTGTTCATACAATGCGACCCACGGTTGTGTCACTTCAGAATCGAAAGAACGAATTTATTGATTGCTTCAATTTCTGCATTCGATGATGAAATCAAACCGACATATAGTACACATGAGATCAGAATATACATTATATGAAAGTTCAACGTGAATATTTACTTTGTGTAAATTTGAAAAATTATAAGTCACTTGATCTTTATCAAGCGCATTTTTCCATTCGTTTGGAGAAGCTCCCCTTCTATTTTGTCGTCATCCTTTTCATCATCCCAAATCACTACACCTTGTCTGTTGTCGATATGCTTGATGAAATCACTGGCATAATAGAAAAACTCATATGATATGTACCCCTCTGCCATAGACCCCTCGGGTTTTTCCCTTTGTTGAACAAAACCTTTCAATTTATTCATGTACCTCTCTAAGTGTAACAATACCAACTTACCCAATTTTTTTATTTATTTATAGTAATTTCGGTAATGCTTAAAATTATTTTCCGACACTTTCGTCATTGAATATTTCCAATAATAGTTCAACCTTACAGATTGTCACTATGTCATGTGTTTTCTTTCATTACCTCTATTTCTTAATTTATTTCTGAATGTTAATTAATAAACTACATTCCTTACCATGAATGGTTTTAAGGTGATCTATTCCATTTATTTAGCAAGGAACTCCTCTTCCTTTGACTTTTTTTCATTTATTTAGCAAGGACTCCTCTTCCTTTGACTTGTATATGCATTTGCTCTATGTAATTTGAACTAATGTATACCTTACTATTTTTATTTCCTATGCCTAATAAGATCAACATTCATTTTATTTATATTCTTAGAATAGAATTTCATCTTGGATATACAAAAGTATACCATAATTCTTATTAGTCAATAGAAAACCATTTATATACATTTTACAACCTCTATATATATATAAACTCTTTTCATTTTACTTTATTTTTATGTATATATATATTTTACGACACACACACACACACACACACACACACACACATATATATATATTATATTATTTAAATGTCACCTAACACATATAGGGACTTACCACTCTTAAAGTTCTTAGGATCCATATATATATTACACCTTCTTATGATTATCCACAAATTACATCTATCCTACCTAACTATACATACCTATGAAAGGTTAGATATAGATATACATATATATATATATATATATATATATATATATATATATATATATATATATCCAATGTACTATAAATATTTACTTTAACTTAACGTAAGTTCACCCTACAAAAATTTACGAAATTTGAAATGTTTACATTGAATATTTTAAATCATATGCCATGATATGGAAGTATCATTAGATTTTATTTCCATACGATTTTCCAGTATCGTTGTGTTGATTAATACGTTTCAGATATGTAAGGTTTAGAATTAATGAATGGCAATATTTTCACCATACCGCCATTTATTCCTTATCATTTTGAAATTTGCAACCCATTTAATGACAATACCATCTCTCCTAAATGTCACATGGCTGCATACTGTACTCGAGTACGCGTGTAGGGTTGATCTTACCTAGATTCAACGGTGGTGATCAATCCACCATTTCTCAATGTCTCGAATGACTTACAGTTTGTGTTCATTGTTAATTTTCTTTTTATTCATTTTTTCGAGTTGTCTCTGATGTGAGCAGCACATAGGTAATATTTCTTCATGGTTTTATGATTATTTTCATAGAATTTTAAATTATATTGGTGTTGTTTTCCTTCTCACCATGCTCTTCCGCTCATGCATGAGTTTTCTAGAAGTAAATTGGAGGTTATCCTTTCTTATTAACTTGCTTATTAAGGTAAAATAGTCTATCTACCCTTACCTTGATTTTATCTTTCCATTCGTAGATAGTCCTGCATTCTTATTGCATTTCTCCCTCTTCTGGCATTACTAATATTGGATTTTTCATATCCTTGTAGGGTTGCTAATGTATTAAGGTATAAATAAATGCCATTTTATTTCCAACGTCTTTCCCCACAGCCAGAGTCGAGGCAAGAAATTCACCTATTATGCCTTTATTCCCTCATTGAATTTTCGTTCACTTTAACACATTTTTCAACTCTGCATTGAGATTAAATTTATTTATAGTCGATGTTAGTATTTGTAAAATATGTGTTTACCCATTTCATATAATAAATTTCTGAGAGCTACTGTAAACACATCTCCTTTAGCTATCAGGTTTTCAATTCGTATTATTAGATTGGATTTTTGGCCAATTTAATTCAATTTGACCTCTATGAAATTGTTTCTCTGGTTTTATTAATTCATCCATCTTCCTGTCAGTTTTTATTACCAAATTTTGTTCTTTAATTCAGACCTATCATAACCTATTTTGGTTCATCTTTCCATAGAACTTTTATACGTAGTTTGTATAAGTTCTGTTACAGCTTCTAAATTCTGAATTTCCCTTAATTTATAATGATAGGGTGTAACTTGAATTCATTGAGTTGAGTGTTCTCTAATTTATAATTTCTATTTCCGAAATGAAATTATTTCCCTGTATTGTGAACTTGGTAACTATATTTGAGATATATGTTTATGACGTCCATTTTGAATGTGTTTCTCTTTCATCGATTTTTCCACTCTTCTATTTATTCAATTAGTTGCATATATGCATATTCAAATTACATTCCACTTTGACAATGAGGTTTTCGACATATGAGCATGCCTCTGCTCTGTTATCCTCCAGAGAATACTATGGATTTTTCCTTGGTAATAATTCTTTCATTTCATAGTATAAAACTTTGTCTGGGAAATTCAAATTTGTTTATTTCAATTTTCAGTTGGACAAAGATTTTACAGAGTCATAATATGTTTCTTTGCTATTTTAAATTGAAACTCCACTTTACATTAGTTTCCACATTTACATTTTATTTAATAATGACTCTTTGAATTTCTCCATATAAATCTGTATAAATTAGAGTATTAAAATTGGTTTCATATATATATATATATATATATATATAATTCAACTCAGTATACTCAAATTTGAATTATAAAATGATACATTTTCTGAATTAGATTTAATTCAGCCTAATATCTTAGAACTATATTTTTAAACCATTTTATACTCAAATATGTTAGATTTATTCCAAATTGTGATTATAATTAATGTTTATAGTCCTTTTCTTTTGCATCTAATCCTGGAAAACCCCTTTTTCCAGATTTGCATAGTTTCCTCAACTATATCAAATTATGTTGTAACAGGCTACAACTATTCTCTGATATTAGTATTTACTTTTCTTTGTTTTATATTTAATTACAGAGCTCTAATTTATTTTGTCCCTTTTGTATTCCTATACTTACAATTTTATTTCTGTTATGTACAGGAGAAATTTCCACTACTTTTATGACCTTTAGATAGGTATCACTTTTATTGTTACTAATTGTACAATTTCTTTGTCTTTTCATACTTCTTTAATGTGATTTTAACATTGTTCTCCATGATTTGTTGCAGGTGGTTCATATTTAATTTAATTTCCATTTCAATTATTTATGAGCCAATATCAGAATATATGAAGACACCTTTCACCTTCTTCCAGATCAGTCATCCGAATATGGAGGGTTTAGCAACCTCTCTATCCCGTTTACCAACTTCAACTCCATACTTTGTAGTTGAATTTTCATGGATGAATAAAATCAATTTGTAATTAAAGTATTAAAATCATTATATTTGATTAGTTTGTAAGGTAGTGTTATCCTCATCTTCACATACAAGAGGAGTTTTTTCCTAACAGGGATTGTTACATGTAATTCCAAAGTCTAATATATTTTTATTTATTAAATGTTTATTTCTGTATAATGAAATCTTACCCTACATAAATAGAAAGCATATTCTACTTCACAATAGTTTATTATTTTATTTACTTATACATCTGGATTTTCTATGCATCATCCAGATATGTGTTTATATGAATACTAGTTATCTAAACTATATTTTGTTTAGACTTTACCATGTTTTCAATAATTGACTATTACTGTTATGGTTGAATTATATTGGTTTCTTGGTACATATACTGTAATTGTTCAGATGGACATAACAATAGATTTAGACCCTTACCCAGGGTTTACAAATTATGTATGTTGGCCTTTAATATTCAGTTTAGGTTATGTAACCAAACAGAATGATTAACTGTACCCATATATTGTTAATATATGTTAAATACATATGAATATTCTTTATTTCTAAACTCAAAACAGACTATTAAACTTAATTGGTAAAATAATTGCACAAAACTTTCAGCCATAATTTTTATTAAATATATAACCCTTTTGAAATATATCATAATTATACAAAGTATAACAGTAATATAAGAAATAAAACTTCATAGAATGTGCATACCAATTTGGTAAAGACTATTTTCCTCCCAACCTTGAGCTTAATCAACATCTCCTCCCGAGCATAGATCAATTCTTCCTTTGTGTAGACTACTACTTCTCTAACTAGGAATATCTTATTTAAGCTTTATTTCCCTAATAATGTTTCTATAACTGCGTCTAGTTAGTTTGGGATGCTTTTTTCCCTTAGCCTAGGCCTTGCTTTATTTATTTTTCCACAAAATCTCAATTAAAACTAGCTTTTCCTCTTTCTAGTTTTATTCTCACCTCTTCTCAATAACTTTCCACTTTAATAAATATTTTATTAGATATTTTTCTCCCATCTAATAATTTTTTTTTCTCCAAGAATTTCTAGAGAATTTTGGGAAAGTCTTAGGAATCTAATCCATCCCCATGCATTTGACTTCTTGGTCTAAATTTACTGTTTACACCATCATATTATTTCCACAATTATATATTAATTTCCACAATTAATATATCTTTACATATTTTATTTCTAAGGTCCCCTTGACCTTTATGTGCATTCTCTATAGAATTCTGAAAATAGGGATATTACATAGCCCCCCTCTAAAACTAAACGTCGTCCTCGGTGTTTACCAACTTCTACATTTTTTAATTAATCCATGATGGTTATATTTCTTTCATCATAACTTCCTGCTCCCAAGTAGCTTCTTCAGGTGTGAAGTGTTTCTACTGGACTTTCACCCACTACTGTTTTATTTGGACGAAAGTTGCTTTCTTCCTCTACCTATATCACAATCCAATCAAGTGAGCAGTTCATGTATATAAATGTTTCAATAATGAAATATGAAACCTATTTTTATAAGACAAAGTAGAGTGATTTTATATTCTCACACCACAATTTTCAGGGGTTTCTCAACATAATTGTCAGTGTGCAATATCCTCTTTGTGGCATTAAATCCTTAGATATACCTAATCTCCATATTTGAATTCTTTGTGAATTCTGGCATGACTCTTTTAACGAGGTATATTTACTTTAATATTTTGATGACTTCTTTCAACAGTCCGTTTCCACCAACAATAGTATTTCTAGCATTAGGACCAATTTGTCCTTTTGTTAATTCCCACTAAGTGGAGTGTGACCCTTTTTCTTTTTCCATACGAGGTTTTTGTCTGACTTTTATCACTGAATATCTGATACTTGTAATTGTATGCATTTTATAGTAATTATAGAAATTATCCCCGTCTATTATATTTTTTACTATTTCATACTTGGGCAGTTTGCCTAGTAATATTTGCTTTGTTCTCTCTATATGTCTATCTGTATGAGGATAATAAGTTGTACTGCAATTCTACATTGTCCCCCTTCCTCCAGACTTGATTTTTCCAAAATTATATGTACGTTTTAGATCTCTATCAAAGAAATCCATTTTTTGATCCAATGGAGTTAAATATTTCCTTCCTAGATCTTTTGGTCACATGTGATGTGCCAATAGTGGTTTGTAAAGGCAGAAGTGTACTGTTTTAGTTAGAGTTTCCATTATTCTCACAATTTTATCATGTTGTTACTTGGACTTGATACTTAGTAGTCCTTACTTAAATTCCATTGATACCATATATTTCTTCTATTTTCAATTAAAGAGTGAATTTAATGTACCAGCAAGATACTGAATTTCTACTTTACTTTGTTGATTTTTCAACCCTATGCCAAGATTGTTTTTGTTACCTCCTTGTTCATCCCTGGTCAAGGTATAATTTTTCTTCAAATATTTTATCATCTTGGTATACCTATATGACCTTCATAAGGTCTCTGGTGGTATTATCATGGTATTCATCTACTATTTCATGGTTCATCATTGAACTTATAATTTTATACTCTTTACTTCTCATCATCAATTTTAAGCTGATTTATTATCTATCGCTCAATTTCATCTTACTGAAATCTTTTTCAACAATGATCCTTGCATTTTTTCTCCCACTTCAATTTTTTCACTACTACCGGTATGTGTTATAATTTGATGAATTAGTGTACTTACAGATCAATAATTCAGTTCTGTTTTCCTTCCATCAATTTTACTGAGGAAATTTACCACCTTGCTTGTTGTGCATTTCACTTTATTTGAATAAAGAAATATTTATGACCTGCTATCACTAACTTTACCTTTCTCCCTGCTACCATACCTTCATTTTTAAGATATTTATTACATCAGCCATTTCTACTTCATAGACTACATAAATTTATTCATGTTTCTTCGAATTTCAACTTTCGAGATTCATACACTAATTCTGCATTATTTTGCAGAAATATTTCTCTCAACCTCTCTATATGATTTTTCAGTATACACCACCATTCCTTCGTTGAATCAACAATTTTTAGTGTAGTACTAATTTTCTTTTTTAGTTGTTCCAAACTAACTCAATACATAGTTTTCCAGTCATGTTTACATTCTCATTTTTCTGTAATGCAGAAAATCCTTTTTCATTTTTATGGGATTATTCGTCAATACTCCTTATTGATTGTATTTTTAGTATTTCATTGGATTCAGATCAATCCCATATTATCTTTTTTTGATTTATTGCCAGTCCCTCTTTAGAATTGTCATGTCCAATTATTGACTCTTGGGTTTCTTGTGAAACTCACATTGGTTGAGTTTTTCATGTGGTTATTATGCTACGATGTTCTTATCCCTTTTATTGGAGAATATCATAACATCTTCTATTAATACTCATGCTAAAATTTTCAAATGTTCCAGTAGCATGTTGTTCATTTAGTACCTGAATGTAGGACTGTAACATGGTTTTTGTAAGTCTAAAGGTTAACTTTTCAAACTTATAATTTCCTTTGTCAATTCAGAAGACTGCCTTATACATTTTTGCCTCCGATTTGATCAATTTGTTCATCTATTTTTGTAAAATTTGACTAGTTCTTGATATTTAACTGGTTTAACTATCTAAATCTATAGAGATCCAGAAGGTGTCATCGTTTTTTTTTTTTTTTTGGCAATCAACATTAGCACTCCACCCCTGGAGACATGCTTGGTCTAATATAATTTTTGTGTATGTGAAATATACCATTTGCAATTTAACTATTAGTTCTTATTGTTGAGGAGTATTCACTCTATACATCCTTGAATTTTTTCTTCTAGAATTACTTTTCTGATATTTAAATTTTCTTAACTGTACATAAGTCTCCCATAGATTCATTCCTGTTGGTTGTCCCAATTCCCCAACTTGGGTAGCATATTTGAAAACTTTTTTCTTGTTGTATATTATTGTTGTAATGTAAAAATCTATTTAATGGTCAATACATTTTTTTCTTTTACTGTAACATATTTTCCTTAGTTCAAGTAACTAATTTTCAAGAAATTCACTATTTCTTTTTGTGGTTTCATTTACTCCATTTCCAATAGAAGATCATTCCACTCTATAGGAAGAATATTGGAATTCAATACCATTTTCTTTTACTTTTTTAGATAATTTATTTACTTGGTGAGTGACTTTCTTCTTTGTTCCTGAAATTTTTTTCTGTACCAGTCAAGAGTATTGACATTTTTCTAGTTTCCAAACTACCTTTTCCCACTATCTTGTGGCTGATACAATTTAAATTTATATCTCTTTCTGTATTCTGGATTTTTGGCTGATCGATCCGGTATTTTCATGACTGGTGACACAGTTGTGTTTTTCAAACAACTATTTTCATAATGTTAGAATTTTTAATTTTAATTCTTTCTGTTTAGACGGTTTATAATTCACTATACTTCGGTCTTTTCTTATATGATGTAAGGCACATATCAAATAATTTTTGTGAATTTAATTATAGTTTCATCTACAGTGACTTTTCTAGCCTTAGTTCATAATTTTTTTCCTTTGTCTGATCTTCATAATACCTCTCACTAAGGCATCGAGATTTGAATTTCTCTTGAAATTCTTTTCATGACATAGTTTTTTCGTCAAGTCAGTGTAAAATCTTGGTCTCATTCACCAAATTTTGGCTTTGTCTTGCCCCTGGTAACCCACAAATATTACTTTCAGATTCCTTCTGTATTTATATTCCTGAAATTATATTTCCATGTTTAAGAGTCAGGTTTTCGTGTCCCTTTCCTTTTCTTATTTAAGGACTAGTTAATTAATTTAATTTTGGAATTCTCCCTGCAACTCCTTTTTCTTATGATCTTTAAATATCTTTTACCCCACTCTCAAACCTCTTTGAGTTGGGTTATGTTTCATTTGAAACTACCATTGGAGGTAATTTCTTTACGAAGATAAATTCTTTACGAACCTATTTTTCTCAATAGTACAGCAACCGTTCATAGTTAGTCTTTAACTGAACTAATTCTTGTTTCAATGTTATTTTTAAAATTTGAGAATTTAGATATGGTAGGGCCCCTCCCCTTCCTATTTCTACTTACATATTTTCTCTATTAGTCATAATAATAGTTGTACTTTTTGTTTTGCACTTTTCTACACAGATATCAATTTGTAATCATAATTAATTTTTTTTTAAATGAATTTGACAGTAGAAATTTTTTTCTCTGTGTTGGGAACCATAAGCCTAGAGTTTTAACATGGGCTCTAATACCATTTGTAATAACTCCAACTTACCCAATTTTTTTCTATTTATACTAATTCCAATAATGCTCAGAATTATTTTCCGACACTTTCGTCATTGAATATTTCCAATAATAGTTCAACCTTACAGATTGTCACTATGTAATGTGTTTTCTTTCATTACCTTTATTTCTTCATTTATTTATGAATGTTGATTAATAAACTACATTCCTTACCATGAATGGTTTTAAGGTGATCTATTCCATTTGTTTAGCAAGGACTCCTCTTCCTTTGACTTATATACACATTCGTCCTATGTAATTTGAACTAATGTATACCTTACTATTTTTATTTCGTATGCCGAATAGGATCAACATTCATCTTATTTATATTCTTAGAATAGACTTTCATCTTGGATATACAAAGGTATGACATAATTATTATTAGTGAGTTGAGAACCATTTATATACATTTTAAAACCTCTATATATATAAAATCTTCTCATTTTACTTTATATATATATATATATATATATATATATATATATATATTTCACCTAACACATATAGGGACTTACCTCTCTTTAAATTTCTTAGGATCCATATATATATTACACCTTCTTATGATTATCCACGAATTACATCTATCCTACCTAACCATACAAACACATAAGAAAAGGTTAGATATATATATATATATATATATATATATATATAATGTACTAGAAATATTTACTTTAACTTAATGTAAGTTCACCCTATAGACATTTACAAAACTTAAAATGTTTACATTTCATATTTTAAATCATATGAAATGCTATGGAAGAATCGTTAGATTTTCTTTCCATACGATTTTCCATAGTATCATGGTGTTGATTAATACGTTTCAGATCTGTAAGGTTTGGAATTAATGACTGATTTTCACCATACCGCCATATATTCCTTATCGTTTTGAATTTTTCAACCCATTTAATGACAATAGTGTCTCTCCTGAATGTCACATGGTTGTGTACTGTCGAGTAAGTGTGTAGGGTCGATCTTACCTAGATTCAATGGTGGTGATCAATCAACCATTTCTCAATGTCTCGAATGAATTAGGGTTTGCGTTCATTGTTTATTTTTGGTTTATTCATTTTTTCGAGTTTTCTCTGGTGCGAGCTGCACACAGAAAACCTTTCTTCAATATTTTATGATAAGTTTCAGAGAATTTTAAATTAGACTAGTGTTATTTTCCTTCTCACCATCCTCTTTCACTCATGTGTGAGTTTACTGGAAGTTAATTGGAGGTTCGGATTTCTTATTAACTTGGGTATTCTGCTAAAAATATTTGGTCTATCCTTCGATTTTATCTCTTCCATTCATAGACAGTACTGCCTTTTTATTGCATTTCTCCATTTTCTGGAATTACTAATATTGGATTTTTCATATCATTGCAGGCTTTCTAATGTATTATAGTATATATATATTCCCTTTTGTTTACAACATCTTTCCCTTCAGCCAGAGATGAGGTAAGGACTTCACCTATTACGCCCTTATTCCCTCATTGATTTTTTTTCACTTTAATATAGTTTTCAACTCTGTATTGAGATTAGATTTGTATATAGTCAATGTTAGTATTTGTAAAATATGTGTTTGCCCATTTAATATAATAAATTTCTGAAAGGCACTCTAATCAATTTTTTTTAGCTATCAGTTTTTCAATTGATATTGTTAAATTGGATTTTTCCCCAATTTAATTCAATTCAACCTCTATGAAATCATTTCTCTGGTTTTCTTAATTCAACCATCTTCCTTTTTTTATTACCACATTATTTTTAATTGGGACCTACCATAATCTGTTTTGGTTCATCTATCCACAAAATTTTTATAATTTGTTTGTAGAAGTTCTGTTACGGCTTCTAAATTTCGAATTTCCCTAAATTTATAATGAGAGGGTGTAACTTGAATTCACTGAGTTGAGTGTTCTATAATTTATAATTTCTATTTCCGTAATGAAATTATTTCCCTACATTGTGAACTTGGTAACTATATTTGAGATATATGTTTACGACTTCCATTGTGAATGTGTTTCTGTGGCATCGATTTTTCCACTATTCTATTTGTTCAATTAACTACATATATGCATATTCAAACTAGATTCCACTTTGGCAGTGACGTTTTCGACATACGAGCATGCCTCTGTTGCGTTCTCCTCCAGAGAATACTATGGCTTCCCCCTTGGTAATAATTCTTTCCTTTTGTTGTATAGAACTCTATCTGGGAAATTCAAATTCTTTTATTTCAATTTCTGGTTGGAAAAAGATTTGATAGAGGTATAATATGTTTCTTTTCTATTTTAAATTGAAACTCCAGTTTACGTTAGTTTCCACATTTACATTGTTTTTAACAATGACTCTGTGAATTTCTCATTTTATTATGTTTATAACATAACTTTGTATAACTTAGAGTATTAAAAATTCTTTCCTATATATACTTCAACTGAGTATACTCGAATTTGAATTCTTATAAAATGAAACAGTTTGTGAATTAGATTTAATTAAGATTAATATCTGAAAACTATATTTTTAATCCATTTTATACTAAAATTAGTTAGATTTATTGAATTCCAAATTGTGATTATATTAATGTTTATAATCCTTTTCTTCTGCATCTAATCCTCTAAAACCCCCTTTTCCATATTTTAATAATTTCCTCAACTATATCAAATTCTATTGAAAGAGGCTACAACTATTCTCTTAGGTCAGTATTTAATTTTCTCTATTTTATATTTTATTACAGAGCTCTAATTTATTCTGTCCCTTTTGTATTCCTATACTTACAATTTTATTTATTTTATGTACAGGAGAAATTTCCACTTACAGGTATCACTTTTATTGTTACTAATTGTACAAATTCTCTGTCTTTTCATCTTTATTTAATGTGATTCTAAAACTATTGTCCATGCTTTGTTGTAGGTAGGTCATATTTCATTTAATTTCCATTTCAATTATTTATGATCCAATGTCAGAAGATCTAAAGACACCTTTCACCTTCTTCCAGGCTGGTCATCCGAACATGGAGGGTTTAACAACCTCTCTATCCCATTTACAAATTTCAACTCCATACTTTGTAGTTGAATTTTCATGGATGACTCAAATCAATTTGTAGTTAAACTATAGAAATTATTATCTTTGACTGGTTTGTAAGGTGGTGTTATCCACATCTGCAGAAGAGCATTTTTTTCCTAACATGGACTGTTACATGTAATTCCAAAGTCTAATATATTTTCATTTATTACATTTTTATATATGTATAATGAAATCTTACCCTACACAAATAGAAGACATTTTATACTTGAGAGCAATTTATTATTTTATTTACTTATACATATGAATTATCTATGCATCATCCAAATATGTGTTTATATGAATGCTAGTTATCTAATCTATATTTTTTTTATTCTTTCCCATATTTTCAATAACTTGTTGTTATTGTTATGGCTTAATTATATTGGTTTCTTGCTACATATACTGTAATTGTTTAGATGGACCTAACAACAGATTTAGACCCTTACCCAGGGTTTATAAATTTTGTATGTTGGTCCCTAATATTCATTTTAGTCTATGTAAGTAGACAGAAAAATTAACTGTACCCATTTATGGTTAATATATGTTAAATACATATGACACTTCTTTATTTCTGAACTCAACATAGACTATTACACTTAATTGATAAAATAATTGCACAAAACTTTCAGCCATATTTTTTATCAAATATATAACCCTTTCGAAATATATCATAATTATATAAAGTATAACAAAAATATAAGAAATACATGGATGCGGATGATTGTTTGGATTAAGAGCCTCATGGCACGGTTCGGCTCCCAAGGTATCTCACCTGGGGTGGCCACATGGCCCCCCATGGTGCCTTTAATGCCGTCTCCATTAAACCTATGCGATGGGCATTTAATCCTCCTCGCCGTCATTTGCACTGCATTGTTCAGCGCACAAGCTTTCAAATGGAGCACTTCAACTCGAATTCTCCAGATCGTTTTGATGCCTCCCACCGTCCTCTGTCGCCACTGAGCTCTCTCTGCTCGGGTGGCTCTGCTACAGGTGGTGTGCGTACAGCAACAGGTCGTCGGTGCTCGCTTCATTGTTGCCTGGAAACAATCCCGGGCTGCCACTTCTCGCACAGTAACTTCTGCCCTGTTATTTTTAATTTTCAAGCTCCTCCTGTTTATGTTGGTCATTTTCCTCCTACTCTTGCAGCTCCTTCCACTGTTTGGTTGGCTTCTCCTGAGAATTCCGCCATGCCCAGGCTCAGACAGAGAATGACATGCAGGAGGGGTGCCTCTCGGGGCAGATCCATGGGCGAACGTCCCCCCACCTCCAATGTCGACTTCTCCTCGGAGCCTTCTGAAAGGCGCTCCGCTCAGAATTATATCGAACCTTCTGGTCTTCTCCGTGGCCGCTATGCCACTGAGCCTCCGCTGTCCATGCCTCTGCCTCGTGCTCCCGCTATGCCACCTCCGCCCTCGCCCCCGCTCCATGCCTCTACTTCCCCTCCTCGCCCTGGCAGTCATTTTATTAGGCAATCGACGCAGCAAGCTGAGCTGCGTTTTGACTGCGCGTTTAACCGCCCTTCCGTCACTGCCTACATCACGATTACCCTTCGCGAGGAATCCACCTTCGCTCCTGCTATGCCCCTTGATCCCTTGCAGACTCCTTCTGTGCCCGCCTTCGGCCCTCCTTCTGGTCCTGAACCTGCTCAGTTCTTGCCCTCTCTCGGAGTCTCCCCTACCCCAGTCACTGCTTCTTCAGGTCCTTTTCACTTGCAGATGGATGAAGGCCTGTCAGGCGAAGAAGAAGGCACGCTCGCTGAAGCAGAACCGGAAGATCAATATGGCTGCAGAATTGTGGAGGAGCAACCTGATTCAGACTAAAGTGCACTCTCTCTTCCATGAACAGTTTTCAATATGAACTCTGCTCTCGACTTTATGCAAGATTTTTGGTTCTAATGATCACTCATAGCAGACTCAGCTGCATGTATATTTTGTCTTTTTCTAGTTTCTATATGTTGAATGTTAATGACTCTTCACCGGTTTCCCAGTTCATGGGCGGTGTAATCACTTTCAAAAGAACTGGTTTCCCGTTTATGGGCAGTTCCGTTTCTAGACAGTATGTGGACATCAAGCCCGGACTCAGGCTTCCTCAGCTGAGCCGTGGCAGTTTTGTAATATTATGTTCATAATAGAAATAGCGTAATTTAGCAAAAAAAAAAAAAAAAAACATAAATAAAAACTTCACATAATTTTCATACCAATCTGGTAAAGACTATTTGCCTCCTAACCTTGAGCTTAATCCACAACTCCCCAGGAGTAGAGACCAATTCTTCCTAAGAGTAGACAACCTCTTTTCTAACTAGGAATATCTTATTTAAGCTTGCTTTACCTCATCATGATAACATAACTGCCTCTAATTAATTTGGGATGTTGTTTCCCTTATCATAGGCTTTGCTTTTGTTTTTTCCACAAAAGCTCCTTTAAAAATAGCTTTTCCTCTTTCTAGTTTTATTCTCACCTCTTGTCAATAAATTTCCACTTTACTGAGGCTTTTATTAGATATTTTTCTCCCATCTAATATAATTTAATTTATTTTATTTTTTTCTCCAAGGTTTTCTGGATAATTTTGTGAAATTCTTAGGAATGTAGTCCATCCTCATGGATTTTCCTTCGTAGTCTCAATTTACTATGTCTTTACACCATCATATTATTTCCACATTTATATATTAATTTCTACAACTAATATATATTTACCTATTTTATTTCGGATGTCCCCGTGTCCTTTATATGTATTCTCTATTTATAGAATGCCGAAAATAGGGATATTACACTAAGAAGAACATCAAAGACAAGAAACCACCCCAACTAATTCAACCTCATCTACTAGGTGGATTAGAAGATGAAGCTGCAAGTCCATGAAACTCGTCGGCAATTCCTTCTCAAACATACAAACAATCTCAACTATCTCTTGACGCCACCATGGAATGCTAGCCACATGAATCTCCTTTGACGTGATCCAACGTACAAATGCAGATAATTTAGATATGGCACGTCCTAGGTCTTGAGGGAATTCATGTTTCACACACCCACACACGAACAAAGGATAATGACACTGCAAAGTTATAAACACGTGCAATAATATACAAAATTAGTTATGTTTTATGATCCCCGCATGGGATAAAATTTATTAATATAAAAAATAATAAAATCATGCTTTTGACATTATACGTACTCTTAGAAGATTTAAATGGTCATGTGATTTCAACCCCGAAAAATGGTCATCCATGGTGAAGTAGTGCCGTAGTGAAGACTCGTATGAAGTTGGCACCCTCACACCCATTATAACTTCCTTTGCCAAAGAAATATCATCTTTTTTTAAAATCCATGGGATATCACCTTCTTTGAAAAACCATTTAGGAGGGACTGACCTACGATCTTTGTACTTTCTAATCATCTTGGCCGTGTTTCTTTTAGTTTTTGATGTAATAATATCTTTCCCAACAACTAACAACCAATGTGTGTCACTTTGTTTCGATGATATGTGCCTCCATAAAGAAGATGAAACATTTTTAAATATGCATGTGATCTAATAAGTGGGTAATATTAAGGCTCCCAATGTAGGAGGTTATAAAAGATAGATTTCCTTTTCATCCAAATGGGAAATTTCTACGACATAGGTCGAAGGTACGGATCCATCGAACATAGGCTCCCCTTTGAATCGAACATTTATATGAACTCCTTCTCCTTCTTTCTCCTCTATGATATAAGCCATTCGCTAGTGTCATTATTGCGGGGCCTTTGGGTTCTCTCTCATTTACCATTGAAAGAGAATGTTGCTCTCTCTAAGGGTGTTCTTAGGAAGAGGATACTGGGAGACGTGCTCTAGCAGCTTCCGTGGGTTGTTGGACCATCTAGCTTTCAGAGAAGGTCCACAACATTTACATCCATAATACCCTTTTGTTACAAGACCTATGAAATTATTGTATACAATATGCATGGAAGCGTTAAAGAATATCATGAATATCGGGGAAAATTTAAAAAAAAAATTAAATAATTAATATGTGAACGAATATTGTTACGTATATAAACAAATCAATAAACATGTAATTTACCAGAGAAAACTCCTAAGCCTAGATAATCATGTGTCTTGTCAGCGCATATGCCATACAACATAAAACTCTTCTCTGCTGTGATGGGTCTTGATACATTGTATAGATTTACCCCATCCCATAATTCCTTCAATTCATCTACCAGTGGTTCTAAGTAGACATCCATATTCTTCACTTGTCTTTTACCAGGGACTGTGAGAGGAAACATAATATGTTCATTCTTCACGAAAAGCCACATGGGGATATTTTTATTCATTACTACAGGCCAAAAAAAATAGTTGTTGTTCTGGAGGGAATATGGGTTGACGCCATCCATGGCTATGTTAAGTCGTAGACTGCGTACCTCATCCTTGAATTTTTCAGGCCATGTATCCTCTATAGGCTTCATGGATATTGAATCTATTGGGATTCACATAACTCCCAACTCACTTCAGTGTGAGGCATTCCATCCCTACAACATAGCTAATTCTTTGAAACGAAAGAGCCTTTGAATCCTTTGGAGTATAGGCATTGCCTCCATATCTTAAAAGGAGGACCACGTGATTTACCTTACCTTTTTTATTTATCATACCTATCATGCCCACATTTCAGATATATATCTTTGTCTGCATATTCTCCTTTATATAGAATACAGTCATTTGGACATGCATGATATGATATGTACTCAACACCCCACATTTTCAACAATTCCTTTGCCTCTTCGCACCTACCAGGCAAGACATTATCACTCAGAAGAACCTTATCATTTAATAACATGTAGTTGGTCATGGAAAATATTAAATGTACATTAATACCTATAATTATTAACCTTCAT
The DNA here is from genome assembly GCA_034641835.2 of Pinus albicaulis. Taxonomy (NCBI): domain Eukaryota; kingdom Viridiplantae; phylum Streptophyta; class Pinopsida; order Pinales; family Pinaceae; genus Pinus; species Pinus albicaulis. The sequence goes on along the minus strand of JAXQQM020065063.1, from coordinate 39,816 downwards.
AAAATTGACCATTTGTAATGTTGATTATGTGACAAGATTTCTCAAAATATAAGGGACTTGATGGTAACTTACCTCAAAATTTCCTAGAAACATGCATTCGACAAGCCAAATTTTGCATTCAAGTTGTACAGTAACATTTTTGTGCCTACCTATGTAGACTTTGACTGACCACTAGGTCCAAAGAGGGGTGGTGGAATAAAATTTAAGGTTTTCGAAAAAGGTATCAGTGATATGAGTATCATCCCTTAGTTGATTATTGTTTTGGAATGCATCTAACAACATTATCTCCATGGAAGTCGTATCCCTTAAGTAATCATCCATACCAACCTCTATTCGATTGCCTCCATTTCCAGTGTATGAAGAACTACTATTGTTGTAGTCATTCCTAATTGGTGAATCTAGACGTAGTGGGAGTTCAATAGGTGGTTGATTCAACCATTCTTGGTATCGTTCCTCTCTGATATTCTCTTAATTCAACCTTCTCTCGATTTGGAATTGTCATGGGGTGCAACGTAAGATGGTAGGTAGGTTGGTCATCATCACTAGAATCCTAATAATGTCAAAAAATATATTTGAACATGATTAGTATTTAATCGATGATATCAATTAGTAAGCACATCAATGCATGATTAATTGTTCTGACATTGAAATAATTACATTATACTAAACAATTTTTATTACCATCATTGTCCTAGGATTGTGGCTAGAAGATGGCATGTTACAATTGGGAAGGTGAAGCGGTTGTCCATTTTCCTCTACTAACCGTGCCTTGCGATATGCTGCTCCTGATAAGAGCTTCCAACGTTTTGGAACTATTTGAATATTTTTTGCATACGAACTTGATTCTGAACTTGCATGAACCTGAAAATTTGTATACATTACTTTTATTCAGCTGATTCACATGGATAAAAAAATAAATTCAATTAGATAATGAAAATACAAATAAAATCTGAAGTAATTATGTCTAGAGATGGATAGGGAGAACTTTGCGATGGGATTTGAGAAATATTATGGAACGAGCTGGATTTTGAAGAATTGTTCATTTGATATAATTATGATATTTTCTTCCTGCATTTGAGCGAAATCAACAATAAATTTTGGCGTACATACCTACAAGTAATTTCAGAGGCTTCAAAAAGGACGTATTTTTATTGGTGCTAATTTACAGTTAACCGCACCAATGCGGTTTTATTAACAGACACACCTATGTTGTTAGTTAACAAACACACTAAATACCGAGAAAACAAAAAAGTGCAACTTTATTTTTTTGATGTGAAAAAAGAGCGGTTAATTGAAAAACGTGCGGCAAATGATTTTCGGAAATCTAAATTGATAAAAATTTTCTTTAAATAGTAAAAGCTATTCATTATTTCATTATTTTTGCAAAAATTTGCACGGAAGGATTTGCACAAGAGACATACTTGAAGCAAGAGAGCATGAGAGAACTGTGGAGTAGCAAAATAATTTCGAACAACAACACTATTCAGTTAATCAGAATTTGAAACATCTAGTGATTCACACAAAAACCATGTAGTATAGTAAAATTGTTAAATTTTATTATAATATATTTTTTTTTATAGTTTCTATTACATTTAATGCATGCATAGTAAACATTTTAAATTTTATTGTGTATTTTACTAATATGATCATTTACAATCTCTATTCCTATTTACATTTAATTAAAATTCAAAATAAAAAAGAAATCCATTCTTACGTTAAACCCTAGCTTATTCTTGTTTATGTGACTTTAAAATTATGTCTTTTCATTTTATATTTATAGGGTTTGTAGTACTATATATATAGGCATATGAAACCTAACCCGCGGGACCACTTGTAGAGTCAGATCCCAATCCACGTCGGCTCTTGCACGATTTTTAAAAAAATAACTTTTTTTAATCGATGCGAACTATTTAAAATAGCACACTGGTGCACAATTGTAGTATAGTGCACTAGGGGTGTACTAACTAAAAACACTGTTTGATAAAAAATATTTTTTTTCTTTTCAAATTAATATTTATGTTAATCGATGCTTCGATATTAATATAACGCACTGGGTCTCCTTGTTGAGAAAGAGAAGTATACAATGTTTCTACTATATTGGAGATGTGTTTATAAGGACCTACTACACCGTGTTTGGTGCGTAATTTGTGAAAGGAGCATCGTTTTGTTGATTATTTTTTTTACCTGAAAAGTATGTGATTTTTTTAGAAAATATATTAATGAATTGTACATGTTTGATGTTGATAAAGAAATGGCTAACAAGAATTCAAGTAACAAAAATACTGATAGCACATCGAGAAAAGAAAAAAAGGCAAGTTCTTTGTAAATTCTTTAAAAAATTATTATTTTTGAACTATATGTAAGTTTAAATAATATGTATTGTTTAGCGTGTATCACACAGACCCACAAAATTACGAAGCTCGATAAGATTATTTTTTATCTAAGACTGGAAGAGCATAAAATCTTGATGGAAAAATTACAGAAGGATGAATGAGGTGAATGAAAAAATACTATCGATCCAATATGAGTTTTTTTTTTAATTTTCATTAATAATACACTTAAAAATATTAGATAACATGTTTCAAACAATCTATTAATTCATATATGTTTAATGTTCTAGAGGGACCAACAGCCAAAAAAATGAATGTTGTTCTAAGAACAGAAAAGAAATAGAACATGCAAATAAAAATTAAATTATCCTTAGCTCATCCGGAGTGGTGTTAGAGGTTAACGAAAGTGGGAAATTTTTTTACAAAGCTTTGAGGGATCTAGTGAAACAAATGTATAGATGTTCTTTCCGCTTAAAATAAAAAAATAATCCAATGATTTTAAGAACCAAATTTTATTTAAACTGTAGGATGAGTTTCCAGAGAATTGGTCAATGAGACATGTTAGACCTTTAATAGAAAAAACATGCAAAAACAAAAAAGAAGGATTGAAAAAGTAATATTCCTTTAAAAAAAAATTCTAGAATTATATGTATATATTACTAGAAAATAATTATTTACAAATATCACGTTCATTATATTTAATTTTGATATATCAATATAAAAATTAAATAGTTTATTGTCATGTTAAATTTTCAGGAATATTATGAAAATCTCAAAGGATGAACGAGCCGATATTAGAAATATTCCAGTAGGAATGTACAAAAATGTGTACAAGGAGATGGTCAAAGGAATGGACATAATTGCATAGCACAAGGAGTCATCTCAAAAACAACGTGCTTCAAATGTAATATGTAATCATTGAATTTTTCGATTATGTACAATAAATAAATAATTTAGCATTATATATTAATTTTTGAATATTTTATTGCAGAAGAGAAAAGAAAATGGAACCCATTCGACACATAAAATAGGATGACAAGGAAGAAAAGGGTTGATATCTATGTTTGTGAGTAATTTCTACTTCCTTATAACAACTTAACTAGATTTCATTTTGTATATTTTAAGTTGTTTTCCAACAATAATCATTGAATGTCTTCAAACAGGTGCTAACATACAAAGAAGAACCATCAAAAGAATTGATTGACATTGGCTTAAATATGGGTTGTCAGTATATGTTGGGATATCACAAATTAATTGTGGAATTTGTAAGCATATATCTTGTTTTACTTAGCTCCGTGTATAATTAATAGAACGAAAAAAGGTTTTATATTAAATCTATGATTTGTTATGGGGTATAAAACTTGCAGGAAACAAAGTATGGAACTGCGCCAACAAATGGATTGTTGAGAGATTGCATGAAATTTGGTTTTGAAATAATGTGCATATTTCATGAGTGAATTCTTGCTATCGTACATTTCTTTCCGATTTACATTGTTGTGTATTATTTAATATTGAAATTTTCATTATTCTCACCAATGTATATACACTCATTACACTTTATTTTTATATTTGTAGATGGAAATTGAAGAAGAATAAAATAGTCAACGTAATGAAAAAAAATTCCTCAAAATAACCCAATTCATGGAAGTAGCTCGAGCAATGACAACAGTTCCAGCGAAGAATGATGATCAATATGTTTGGATATCAAAGAAAGGCGTTGTATTTTTTGAAATATTTGTTTGTGAAATCAGTCATTTTGTTTAATGTAATGGACATAGTCTCCCAATTCAAAGACAAAGGGATACCAATAATTGTCCCATTTGTATGACAAAAAGTGTCTTATTCGTATATATATCTAAAATAAAATTCGTTTTAATTTATTTTATTGCGTTCTCCATTGTTGCTGTGAAATGTTACACCATTGATTAAATATATGGATGATTAAATATTATAATGAACAAATGTGAAATGTGATGATATGATATAACAAATTCATCCAAACATCACATTAAAATGCACTAATAAAAATTTAATTGATATGAATATTGTTATAAGATATGTGTCGACTTTTGATGAATAATGAATTTAAAAAAATCATAATAATTGCACTGTCACAAGTCAATGTTTCTAAAAAAAGAAAATGAACACCCGTGTGTGTTAGTTACTACGCAACGGTGCATTTGTATGATACTGCACACCAGTAAATTTCTACGACCTATGGGCACCGCACTAAATACCAATATAAATTTGAATTCCCGGTGCGCTTTCTCGATGACTACCACCAAGGCGAGCGGATAGGTGTTGCATGCACTGCTATGGTTTGCCTTTAACGTGTCGATAAATTTTTATAACTTAACATCCCACATTGTTTTAACACATAAATGGCCCAATGCGTTTTTACACCTTACTAAATGCCGATGCATGCACCTTCTATCGGCCCAGTGGGTCTTTGAGGGTGATTTGCACCAAGATGTTGCTAAATTCCCCAGGGCTTCCAAATTGTTTTTTTCATCCCGGTGCTTGGTATATTTTAAGTATCTATGCGTACAGGGTAAAAATCATCGGTGCATACAGGGTAAAACGCACTAGTGCGTTCACACATGAGGCGCGCACTGATGAGAAAAACATTCGTAAAAACCTCTATTCGTCTAGTTCTTTTAGTTGAGTCGAAGTTCCATTAGAAGCTCCATCAAAACATCCCTTACCAAAAATATATGTTGTAGAAAATGTTGTTTTGATCATTTTGGCCAATTTTATAACACTAAAAACCTCCTTTCTAACCTCTGCTAGATGGTTTTTTCCTTGTACTGAGTTTTAGAAATAGTAATTAATCTTGTATGCATGAAATCCATGAAGAGTAGAGTTAGGTTAAGGAAATAAATTCAAGAATAATATTAGAAGTCAAGTGAGCCAAATTCACTTCCCTTGGATGTATGCCATCAATATTGCATCGAAGCATTGGGGCGATGAAAAATCTGGATAATAGTGTATCTAGATAATCATTATGATGATTAAAAATCTAGATAATAGTTTATCTAGATAAAAATATATATACAGACGTGTTGTAAATTTGTCATTTTTTTTAATTTTCCTACTAACATATCGGTTTGAAATTATGCATTCTCAACACTATGGTTATATATTTTTTATTAAGCTAGACTATGCAAATGAAAAAATAAACATATTGTGTCACATTTCTTATTTTTTCTTCTACAAGTACGTTCTCCCAGACATCCTCAATAACATAATAGTGTGAAGAAACATTGTTTATAGGTGTCAACATGAAAAAAATTATTTTGTAAAATTTTTGAGATTAAAAAACTTGTTTATGAGTGAAAACATTTATGAATTATGTGGAATGTTTGTGACTGTGTGAAGTGAAAGGTTCGCACGATGAAATCTTGAAATATTTCTTTGAACAATGGATTTCCCCTGTAATTCCGCACATATGCTTATTTACACAAGGATAACCATAAAAAATGATTTTACCATTCAAGGAGCATAACCTTTAATCAATTGATCAATAAAGTATTTAGTGAAGAATAGCTTGATTGTGTTGGAGTGTGGAAACTACACTCGATCTGCAAGAGATCTGTGTTCACATTTGTGCTTAGGTTAAAAGTTTCTTATTGATATATTTCAATATGCAGAGAGGTTTCGTTAGGGATACAAAAAGCCTGCTAAATATTAAATAACATAGAAACTATTCATCATTAATGTTTTCTAGTGTATTGATTCTCCTGGACCATTTGAATTTGATTTGCCTCATTCAATTGTCATTTTTTGGTTCTATGTTTTTCTTGTCCAGATTGGAAAACAATTCAAGCCTTTGAATTAATAATCAACGTCAATTTATTGCAATAAAGACCTTAACAAAAGTTAAATAAGAAACATCACTATTTCCTTTTAAATAACATAGAAATGATTCATCATTTATAAGGTTCAATTTTGTAAAAATTACATCCATAATGTGTTGATGGATAATTCACAAAATTTTCCATTTTTTTATTATAATGTTGTGTGCTAGGAATATAGGAATATGATATCACAATTAATAACAAGTGTATCATTTCTGGCGCATTAGCTGTCTACCATATTCCCATATTACTAGCATAGAAAATTATGATCTAGGACCTCCAGGTAATTGTAGGGCTTATCTTCAGAGCTTTCTAGTGTGATAGGATCGTAACATATGATTAAACAATATAAACTCTTCTTCTTGTAGCTTTTCCTTTAAATTTTATCTAAATTAATAACATGGCTTTATCTATTCCTCGTTTGATTGTTGTTCTACTTTCCTTGTTACAATTGCAAATTGTTCTATTTTTCTAATTTCATGTAAGGAAACAACAACTTGAACAATTCTCCAAGCTCTTAAATGCAATTTTCAAAGAGAAAACGTTGCACAACCTGTAGATAACACATTTTTTTTTTTTGTCTACACGGGATTCAGAAATAAATATTGTTGATTAATTTCAATTCAATTGTGATTATTATAGAAATCATGGTAATTATTACGTTAGATTTCTTACTGCTTCTTCAATTGAATGTGTGTCGTCAATATTGCATTGAATGCATTAAAATGATTAGAAATCTTGGCTAGATAATAATGTATCTAGATAACGACTAGGATGAATAAACTATGATTCATAAATAACTCAGGATGTTTGAAGATAACTCAACTTTATGGGATTTTTTGTTCACTTCTAAGGTGTTGTAATGTTGTTCCTTCAATATTTTGCACTATTGACACTAGAGGAAGGGATCTATCATTGTGGTTGGTGCCATGTTTATACTCTGTTTCATGGTACTCAGTAATATGATACTCTCGTTTCTCAATGAAATTAATGGGATTCAACATTGGAGTTGCTACTCGATGAAGTCAATCAATACCATTGTTCCAACAAGGATCATGCCACCTTTTGAAAATACGACCAACTCGGTTGAGAGTCAACATGGGAGATGGTACTTGATGAAGTCATACAATACCGTTGTGCCAACAAGGATTTGTTCCAACAAGGATCATGCCACCTTTTGAAAATACGACCAACTCGGTTGAGAGAGATACAATTCCGAGTCTGAGTTATTTTCTTCTCCTAAATGAAGACATTATTACAAAATTTTCTTTATTTTAAGTAATTAGTTGTAATATGTTGTACAAGGCTCTTAGTTTGGGCAACATGATGTACAAAATATTGTCATGGCTTATTTTGGTATTAAAATTAGGAACAATGTAAATCTATGAATTTAAAATTTTCCAACGTAGTGCAGTGTGGCACCATCATATTTTGGATAACTATGCATATGTAATTTTACAAGTAAATACAAATATTTCATGGGTTTGTTGCTGAATTGTGGTTTGTTATGTTAGCTCGCAATTCGTGAATCACGAGTTCAGTCCTAAGGAGGAAGGCTTGTTGTCTTTAGCAAGGACTGTTCTGTTATCAAGGTGGTGTGGTAGTTGTATTTTAATTCTCTTACACGTTATGTTCAGTATTTTTTAGTTATCAATGTTACAAACTTTTATTGAGGTGTTGAAGTTATTGATTATTAACTATTTTTCATAGTATTTTAAATATATTACTTGTGTGACAACATAGTTCCTCGATCAATCCCTTTTCTCAGTTGTGTGTTACTTTTATTCAAGTGTTGCTACATTTATCAGTTATTGTTAAAATAGAGTGTGATATTGATTGATACTTTATCTATTACAATAATTTTTGTAGTGATTGGATTGAATGATTGCAATGAGGTTTTTTATTAAGTGATTGCATTTGAATGTTTTATGTAATTTCTATCTATGAGTGTTATTTATTTATTTTTTTCCCCTCAAGTGTGATCATGAATGATTGAGTGATGTTTATCTTGCAAGAATGATTTCCATTTCAGTACTATGTATGGAGTGATTGAAATTATGATTGAAAGGTTTAATGGTGATGTCTTTTAGTGTGCAAGAGGGGAGGGTTACAACAACATTCTATTTTGGTTGAATTCCATGACCTTAGAAAGAGAGTTTCATATTGATCAATTTTGGTTATTTTCTACTTGCATATATTTTTCATATTAACCTTGAAATAGAAAAACCTACCCTTGTTGAGAATTTTTATGTCTGTAATTAATTCGTTCTAATTAAAAGACAATTAATTTGAACCCAACACTTAGGTAAATACATTGTAAACTGTGAATATCTCATATCTTTAAAATAATATTATCATATCCATCAAACTAGGATTTGGAAGAAGATAATGCAAGAAAGATATTGGGTTAAAGTGACGTTCTTGGTTATTTTACTCTCTAGAAGGTAAATTATGCTAGAGAAACCCCTTAGATTCAAAGGACATCAAATTCCTACTAAATTATTAGTATGCAAGAAGAATGTGGAAGATATTTTACATCTTCTACTAGATTTTGAATTTATTTCTCAGGTATGGAAATGTTTGAAAGTATTAATTCTAAACCAATATTGATTAATGTTCAAAACTTGTTTAGAGATTTCTCTCGTCTCACCTTAGAAATTATTCATTATCAAGTCATTATGGAGAATAACTCCAATGTTTATATTATGAAGGATATGGAGAGAAAAGAACTAGATAATCTTGTTTTTACATTTATATAGGCTTATGGACTCGCATCCTCTCTTATATGGTAAAAATGTATAAGTTTTATCATAATTAATTTTCATTAATTTTTTCCACTATTGATTAACACTACATTATTTTGATCTAATCAAGTGATACATCATCCTTTTTTTTCATGTGAATGTTGGTTAATATTGCATTATATTAGAAAGCTTAAATTGGTCAGTGGTGTTCACTAAAAACTCTAAGAACCATTCTTCTTCTTAAGTTGACGATCCTGACCAAGTCAAACATAATTAACTTGGCACCAATGGTTATGCATATCGTCATGTCCTTCCCAGAAATCTAAGTTAAATCAATATTTATTTATGTTCTTCAGAAGTAGTCCCCGGAATGCCTAAATATTATTATTTAATGTGGTTAATGCAACATATAAAGTATTTTGAATTATATCATCCCATAATATGTGTGTATTTCTACTAGTCAATAAGATGGGTCCATAATATATGTTTTTTCCTGCTAGATTTTTAAGTTTTCAATCGAAACGAGTCTTCAATATTTGTTTGGTGATAGTATTTCCAGTGTTAGCACATTGAAAAAACCTTTTCTGAGTGGCTATACTTCCTTTACTCAAGTATTTGATTTTTTTTTAGTCAACTAACATTAATGCACCCATGAAGAGAACATAGTTTCTTTCTTTCATGGCTCATCTATCATTAATGTTCAATGTGTGCCATTTTTCAATGGTTAGTACTCTATGCTTATCATTTTTTCATTCTAGCACATGGATTCCTTGCTATCCCAAGCATGTGCCTTAAGAAAAAATATTTTAGCCATTTGGCATACACTTAGTCATTTCATAATTTTTATATATTTACAGAATGAACATGATTATGCTCACTTTACTCACTTGATGGACAAAAACATTTTTGCATGTTGCGTTATTTATACTCTATCCTTTCCCTTTAGAAAACATAATTCATTAGCTTCTCAACAAGAAAAGACACTAAGCAAAGGAATCTTCTCTTTTTCATCTAAATACTTATAATTTTTGTCATTTACATGCTCATTGATCAAGCCACTTACTCGAATATCCTTTATGTCATTAAACAATTGTACTAAACAAAGATTGTGTGTTCCCCTTTTTTATTTTTTAGCTATTCCATTTTCCTTTGCTTGTTGTGATGTCCTTGTGAATTGTTTAATAAATCGAACACTAAACACATGGCCCAAAACACCCGAAGCACCAGCTCAAAAAATCCTACTATTTCTAATTATTGTTAATCACATTTGAGGGGAATTTTTTCCCTTTAAAATTCCCCTTTAGACCTAGGAAAAAATGGATTACATAGAGTTAATACTTCCACCTTAGATATAAATATTTATTGTTATTTTTTGAATTTATTTTAAGATAGATTAAGTACAAATTGCTTGCTATTACAAAAAATATATTTGTATAACAATTTTAAATTTACTCATATAAACCTTGAGGACTTACAGACTTGAAAATATATTAATATATTTACTAATAATAAATTATAAAATAGTTGGTTTACCCCAAAAATAAAAATTAAATATATATATATATATATATATATATATATATATATATATATATATGAAACTCTTAAAATATCTACTTATTTTTAAATCTTAAACACATATATTTATACTTTTACATTTATATTTAAAAATTAAATGAGGTAAATATATGATTTTAAAAATTTATAACTTTTGGTTATTAAATAATAAATTTTAAATAAATATGTCCACTATTATCATTTTTTTTCTTTCTAATGTAAATCTAGATATAGTTTAGATTGGCACTAGAAAGACAACAAAATTGTAGTTTTAGAACTTTCTAAAAAGTTAAGTATCTTTGTAAGCTTTAAACTTTTTAACTCTAAACAAAATTATAGTCTTCGAACTTTCTTAAGAAGTTAAGTGTAAATGTATCCTTTAGACTTTTTAACTGCCCTATAAATAAAATTAAATAAAATTCTATACATGAATGTAATAATTTTTTTTTTAAATAAAAAAAAAAAGCTATATCTTAACTAAAATTTAAAGTTAGATACTTATTAAAATACCAACTGTTTATTATTTAAAATTAGATTCCTTTTTATTATTTAAAATTACATTCTTATTAAAATATACCAACCCTTTATGTGTAAGGTTAATATATATAACCTTGACCTAGCTTACCATCGAAATATTGAAGGGAGAAGAGCATTTAACCAACTCAGCATCCATAAATCATGAAAAAATAAATCCATTTTCATCCTGCTGACCTTCCTTTATTTGAAAAAAATAAATCAAATTCGGTGGAGCGTATCGTCAAAATGGGTAAAGTAATCTTAACACATCGAAATGTGTTTGTGTTTTTAAACAGATTAATCTATCTATTTTAAATTAATGGGGGCATAGGTCAACTCATGATTACCTATTGTGAATGTTACAAATCGGAGGTCGTACCACCGAGAACATCATACAGTGTCGCCTCATAAATACACGTTGAACTTGAAACATGTGTACAGCTGTATTGATAGAGACATTACGCAGAACTTGCAAATTTAAAATATGCATAACTATGCATATGTAATTTTAAAAGTCAATAAAAACATTTCATGGCTTCATGGCTCAATTTTGGTTTTTTATGTTAGCTCGCAACTCATGAATCACCAATTCACGGCTAAGGATGAAGTGTCATTGTCTTTAGCAAGGTGTAATACCCCTTATTTATAGATTTTATGTTTGTGTAAATAAAACCAAGGTCCAGGTGGACCCATGGAACAATTATGTATGAACGTAAGTAATTTTAAATTAATAATTAATTATGAAATACATGTAAATGTGGTAAAGACATAGTAATGGAGACCAGAAATTCTTATCCATGAGGATGGACTAGAATTCCAAACTTTCCCAAAAATCTCTAGAAAATCCTTGGAGAAAATTAAATAAATAATTGAATTAGATGGGAGAAAAAGATCTAATAAAATCCCCAGTAAAGAGGAAAGTTACTCGAAAGAGGTAAGAAAAAATTGTGTTGAGGAAAAGCGAGTTTTAAAGTAATGTTTTTGTGAAAAAAATCAAAATAAAAGCCTAGGCTATGGGAAACAACAACCCATAATAACATCATCGTATTATGGAAACATGTTGACGGGAAATAAGTCTTAAAAGAGCCATCACTAGTGTGACAAAGGGTTATAAACATTGGGGAATATTGGTCTTTTGCTCGGGGAGAGCTCTAAGGATAAGCTCAAATTTGGGAGGAAAAATGTGTCTTTACACATTGGTATTACCCTACTCGTGGTTTTCTAGTAAATTGATGATGTTATAAAATTGTTTTAGATAATAGACACGGTCTTAAATCACAGGCGAGAATTTTGTCAAAATTTTTAATTCTTATTGTGTATTGTTGACATGTAGATGCTTATTAAAATATTTATTAATTACTTATGTGTATTTTATAGTGCCCATTTTCCATGTGTATTGTACGGTTCCCTTTTTCATGTGTATTATAGAGTTTCCTCTCTGTAGTTAAATATAGTGAAGTCTCTGTTTATGTTACACATACTAAAGTCTTGATAGCCAATAAAAAACAGTTGATATAAACCTAGGGAAAGGGTCATAGTTTGATAATTATTATTAAGTAGAAATGCATAGGAAGATTGAGTAAATTAATGTAGTCGAGCAAATACTAGAAAGTATTAATGCATGTGGAATATAAATATGGATATACATATGCAACGGTATAATTACATGTAAATGTAAAATAACTTACTTAAGCAAGGAAACTATGGAGATCGATATATATTACATCTTGGAGAAAATATATGTAAAAAATAATACATATTACATCTTGGAGAAAATATATGAAAAACTAATATATATGTGAGCACGAAAATTTAGAAGAGACAAAGTACATGAAATAGGTAATTCATAACTCCAAATGTTTCATACATAAACTCTCTAATTACAAAAACTTCTTAGAGATTGTTGATAATATCACTATAATATAGATCTTTATCTCTTGGTGACTAATTTAAATTATAAAAAAAAATAGTTACATCCATATAAGTTATGGTCAAATAAAATGCATGTCCTTAACACATAATCCCTAGAAGAACTAGACGTAAGCTAAGTGCCATATGAGCCACAATGGTACAAAAGGTAACCGACCTAAGAAAGAAAGAGTCAAAGCCCATCGACCTCATGCTGAAAAGGGGACATATGATGAATGTAACTCAACTAAAAGACTTGAGATCAAACCTGCAAAATACAAGTCAAGAATTAGAAAAAAAAGTTTACTAATTAATAAAAATAAATCATACTATCAATATATGAAGACAGGTAATGATAGTTAAATTACACGAGTATACTCTTCAAGATTTAGTCCTTCACTATACATACAATCAGGGAATGTTGTAAGTAATGTTGATTTGACATGTAAGCTAAAGAGTATAAAATAATAACTAGATAGTGTTTAAATAAGTAGGACTAACCTGGATAGGGAAGTATGTCTCTGTCGCTGGAATACTTGTCCAAATCGATAAAGAGGAGAAACCTCATGATAGTTACCCATATTAGAACACATAAATTCTATTGATAACAATATAGAAACATGGAAATAATAAATTAAAAATATATGTACAAGCATAAAGAAGAAATTTGTGGGGAACCGATAAATAAAAAGGTTATTGATGCCAAACCTCAATCCGATAATAGGCTCGTGTTAGCGGACTATGTATTACCTTCATGGGAAGAATCCCCAATATAGGTACACATCCTTTCTAAGAAACAAAAAAATGAAAAGAATAAATTGTAGAAGTACCAATGCATTTAATCCGAACTATGTGACTAAAAGGAACTCTTGATTGGTATATGAAAACCATACCTAAACATTCAAAGAGTAACAACTCATAGAGGGATAAGGCTTATGAGCCAACATCATGAACAAAAGAGGAAATAAAAAAAATTATACAACTCAACATATGAAACTTTGAATCGAAAGAGTATCATTATAACATGGAAAAATTAAATTATTAAATTAAGAACAAAGGTTAGGCCTCACGAGTTCTCAAATAATATAATCAGTTGTATGAATATACAAGATTAAAAATCCTAAAAGTTAATCCAGAAAAGCTTAATATGGAACCAACGAATGGTAATTCTATGGATTACAAATGAAAAAACCCATTTCGGGTAAAGCAATATGATTAAGTACATAAATGACAATAAAGTGGTAAAACTTAGATAATTATTAAACAATGTAGTCATAAAGTCTCAGTATGAAAGTAATAAATTAAATAAAACAAGTTAACTAGAATCGAGAGGTTCTTTCGAACTATTGTAACTTTGAATCCCACAGCGATATGCAATTAAACCATCACGACAAGGCCACCACGACCCTATAATTCACGTGGATTAAGTGCAACAAATGCATGTTGAACTAAGTATGACAAGGAAATTAAATATGAAACCTACAACGTAATAGATTTAAGAGGGGTTGTGGCCAAGATTGATTGTGGTTGTATGTGTATATAATAGAGAATTAATAAAATCGAAATTAGAATTGAAAATAAAATTCAACTCAAGAAGAGTCTCTCTGAAAACAAACAAATTTAACATCTTGAACTATTTGAATTGAAATCCATCACTGTGTCATATTAAATCTTGGGGTCATGTCGGTAAATCATGTCGCCCTAGATCAACCATAGGCATGTTGACTCAAATATTCATGCATATTTACAAAGCCCACACGAGGGGGTCCAATCCATAAATGTCCTAATATCAAGTCCGCAATGAAATAAATACTGAAAGCGTTACGCGAGAGGAAAAATTATTACACTGAACCTCTTCAAAAAAATTGGGTGAATAAAAATAGGGCAGTATAGCCATTATTCGGAGAGAATATGATTGAAATAAAATAGAAACCCCAAACGAAATGCTGGAAGAGAAAACTTCACATAGCATAGATCAATCATTCGAGTAGAATGTATGTGGAGAAACCTATAAAGGGTAAAGAAAGGTTTATTACCCAAATATATACAAATTCAACATTATAGATATAAATTAAAACCCAAAAAAAATTCCATATAGAGATAGAGTACCAAACAAATCAGAACCTAAGAAGGATTTAATTAGGGCTTACCTCTCTGCGCGATGAAGAATGACCGGAGATAGTTGATTTCGGGAGTGTCGTCGCAAAATTGAAGGGATGCGATAAGTGCTCCATGTTTTTCATAGGAAGGGTAGAGGATAGCCTCTACGAAAAAGAAACCAAATCATATTCGTAAAATAACTAATAGAAATGCATTGATAAAAAAGGAGTTAAGGGATATATTGTTACCCGAAGGGTCGACGATGAAAAACATTGATCCTCCGTACACTTCTTCACAATGTGCAACCATGATGCAAATTTGCCATACGAAAAATCATTAGAAATCAACCAAATAATTGGAATAACATTAGAAAAAAACTTAAAAAATAAAAAATTCTACTACTGTGAGGGTTTGAAGAAAAAAATCCCTATTTTGTTCCAAGCTAAACCCCACTCCTCACAAACTTGGCGAGAGTAAATCACGAACACCATCTCTGCAATGTAGTTTTTAGTGGTTGAAACATTGAGGAAGAGCTACAACCATGACGAGGATGTATAAATGAAGGGCCAAAGAGTTCGAAAAACCCTTTCGGATCAGCAATAGTGGCAGAGTCCAAAGAACCGGACGGCCACTCACCCACACAACCAAATGACCAAATGAGCGGAGGATCTGGGGTAAACCCTTAGGGTTTCCATCGTACTTCAGAACCATTGATCTCCCTTAGTCGATCTCCATCGAACATGTGGCATCTCGAAAAAGCGAGAGAGGTCCATGTTAGGCCACGTGAATTTTTCCACATGGTAATCAATGAGTGAACAAAGAAAAAAGTGGCTTAAGTTAATGAATTCGAATGACTATTGAGGCAAAACATTTATTTAATAAATTTGAAGTTGATATGGTGGAAGAATTTTAAGTTAATATTTGTGAAATGATTAGGGTGATAGAACATATAGCTCATCATAATTACTTTATAAGAACTATATCATTCATGGATTCAATCATGTGCAATTTGACCATAGATTAAAAGGATATAGAAATGGTTAGATTACATAACTGGAAATGTGTTTATAATGTCACATAGGGTTAGAGTGGTACCTTTGTGATAAAAATATAATGGTATAATAGAGATTAGGGGTGGATAAATTCATATAGGGAAAACATTTTAACCATGGTCATTTTAATTAAAGTTAAAATGAAATATGATCCTTAAACCAATAGCAGAGATGTCATGAGGACAAGGTGTTAAGGAAACTAGCAATGGTTAAGCATTGAAATAGTATAAAAATAAAAAAAATAAAAAAATAAAAATAAAAAAAATTGGAGTTGTTACAAGTGGTATCAAAGCCCAAGTTAAAACATTGGGCCTATGGGTCCCAACACATAAAAACTCTCTCGTCAGGAAAGTTAGTTTATGAATTATGAATTATGAATCAATTTATATTATGTTTTTGTGAGTGCTAATTGTTTTTTTTGCATCACATTAAAGTGAAGAAATAATTGCAGATGTCGTCATATCTCACGGAGAAGAGTTGTATGTGAAAATGGGGGGATGAGGAGGCCCCACTGGATTCAAATGCTCATATTCCAGAAATTATCAAAAAAATTTGTAGTAGGAAATGGTTCAACTAAGAACTAGCAATGAACGTTTACTACAAGCCAGCAACAAGCAAGAAAGGTTGATAATATAATTAACCTCCGATCCCGGTCATCAAGAGGGAGAGCAAGAAATAAAAGATGAAAGAAAAAAACCCAACTCAAAGAGGTCTAAGAGTGGGGAATAATTTAGTAAAAAAAGACTCCAAATCCAAAAAATAAAAAGGGAGTTGCGGGGGAATTCCACAAGATCAAGCCTCCAACCTTTGACAGGGAGAAGGAAGATTATGCGGAAGCCTAGTTCCTGAATATGGTTAAATACTTTCAAGTATATGAGTACGAAAGTAATTTGAAATAAAAGGTGACGGTTACCAATTGCAAGGTAAAGCCACACTTTGGTGAGAAGAGACCAAAACCATACACTTGCTGGATGAAAAATACTGCTTTCATGAGAAGCATTTCAGGGAGAAATTTAAATCCCAATACCTTAGTGAGAGGTATTATGATGACGAGAGTAAAGGATTTTTATGAGCTAAGGTCGGGACAACTCACCATTAATGAATTTGTGATGAAATTCACAAATTTACTTCGATATGTGCCATACGTAAGAGAAGAAAAATCTAAGGTACAATGATTTACGAACTATTTATCGATTAGGAGATCATGTGTTATGCTCAAAATTGAAAGTGCTAGAAAACTACACCAAACACTGAGTAGCAGGAAGGTCTCGTCGTTGTGATTCTAAAGCACTGCAAATGGTTCAAAAAACCCGATGTCGTATGACAAAGATATTGCATTATGTTCGTTTTCCTAAACAACTAAAATTTTGTGACTAGGATGCCCAGACAGACATATAAAGTATAGTCAACATATGGCATATTACGGGGAATATTCCCTTTTTATTACTGACCAATCAGATCGTGCCATGTGGCTTAATATGGGTCATCGATTTTTGCAGTACAGAGGTGATTACGGCTGTTGGATGGAGAAGTGAGGTTTTCATTATGGTCCATTGGATGAGAGTCACGTGGCAAGCCCACGGGCTACCATGTGTCCTCGAGAGGGTTGATTAAAATTTTATTAGAGTCCGGGGGGTTCAACCCCATGACCTCCATAGTGCCGTGAGGACCTCGCGACCATTTCGCCTACCATGTGTTTCTTAAGACTATGGTTCTACGCATTAATTTATTGTGTTATAGTTTTTTGAGTTGGGGGGGGGGAGCGTGCCGGTGGTCCCAACTCTGCTGAGTGGCCCAGTGGTTGAAAGTCACATGGTATATTACAATCGGGACATCAAACTTCAACACCGACGGCTACAAAACCTTAAAACCAGTGGTAAGGTTGTGATCACATGCGAGGCCGTAAACATTAAAGTTACAGTTGACGGTTGCGGGTTAAGGGTTAAAAAACCGTAACTTCCGACGAAGTCTTTAAGACCCTATCACATGGAATTTAAATGAAAAGTTATACAAAATAGTTTTCAAAATGTTGTTTTAACTCGAGGTCCCCGCTCCTCTATTGTGCGGAAATTCAAACGGTTGAAACACAAAGTTTTAAGGGAGGGGGTCGGCATGTGACCACCCCACCCCAAAAGCTGTTTAATGTTAATTTTAATGGTATTTCCAATGGAGTTGGAGTGCGCCCCCTAATTTTAGTTTTTTCCATTAATTTAACTCTAGTTAAGTGCCAATCTCCACTTTTAGTGGAGCTTTTCTAGTCGACATTAGGGAAAATTCATTGGGAGGTCAATTTTCGACCAATTTGGGTGAAAAAAAGAGTCTAAACTAGACTAATTTGTGCATTACGGAGCCATTGGTGTAGAGAAAATAGCCATTAGAGGCATGTAAATGCATGTAATTTGAAATTTTGAGCATAATGACAAATGAGGGACATGCCATTGGGAGTTGGACTAGCATATGTAGCCCTAGGAGGGTGAGCAGATTCATCATGCCTACTCTGTGTAAAACTTATGTGTGATTGTATTTCTCTATTATACACTATTTTTTCAGTGTTTTTTAGGGCTTATTTCTCATGCTTAAAGTTCACAAATTCATCTATGTTTCATGGTTAAAACACTCATTCCTTAAGCAAGCAAATGGAGACAAATTGTACATGTTTTTAATACTGAAAGGACACTTAGCACATCAAATTAATACACTCCTTTTAGATCGAGGTTAGTATCGAGTGTGAGTTTTAATCTCTAGTGTTTTTGTGTGAAAATATTTGTTAACTTTTTTGCAAGTGTTTTCATGCTTACTAGGCTCAAGAATAAGAGAGGAGAAGGAAAATTGGTGGAAGCAAGAGGCTCTCAAAGTGAGCCACAAAAAAAGAGGGCAATATTGCCACATTCTCCACCACCTAGTTCACCTCCAAAAGAAGCGAGAAGAAGCTATAAGAATGCCTACGGGAGAAGAAGAAACGCACAAAGAGGTGGATCCAAAAGAAGAAGAAAGATTGTTTCGAGAAAGCATTCCTTGACATGGTTGAAATGGTGAGAGTCCTTTATCAAGAAAGGAATGAAATACTAGAAGGAGAAGGATCCAAAACTTCATAAGGAAGGTCATGCATCATTAGGAGGCCACAATGATGAAGATAAATCAAAGAAGGGTAATGGAGGAAATGGAGGTAGTGGAAAGTCACTATCCTCACCCTCATCATCATCATCCTCTACTTCATCTTCGTACACTAATCACACAATTCAAAGAACAGCTAGTAAAATTCCTTTTTATAAAACTTGATGTTGAGTTTGAATTGCCAATGTTTAATGGTGAAGTCAATGAAGAAAAGAGTGATAATTGGATTGGGAAATTGGAGGTCTATTTTAGAATTTAGAACCTTCATGATGATGATACAAAAATCGAACTAGCGTCATTGAGGATGGAAGGTGCAACTCTTGTTTGGTGGGAAGCCAAGACAAAGGAGGAGATAAAGAAGCATGGTAATATTATTCTATCATGGTACTGATTTCATTATCATGCAATAAAACAAAAATTTTTATCCATTAGCTTACTTGTAAAAATCATAATGAACTCGGAAAAAATTTTAGACAATTGAAAGGACAAAATGTACAAGACTACATCCAAGAATTTAGGAGAAGAGCTCTCTTATTAGGGGTAGATTTGCAGAGTCAAGATACTTTTCTCAAGTACATAGGAGGCTTACATAGCTAATTAAGGCATATTTTTTCTCATGTTTAACCCTACAAGATTAGATGAGGTATGTGTTAAAGCTACACATTTAGAAGCAAGAGGGAAAAAACATTATTGATGAGAGTAGGAAGAAACCTTTTAAGGGGAAAAACAAAGAGAAGGCCTCAAAAGGAAAAAGGCAAAAATAATGCATCTATCAAGAAAGAGGGAGAGAAAATGGTTTGTAAACATTCTTCAAGAGAAGGCCATGAAGAGAAAAATCATTGGAAATTACATCCTGAAAAAGAGACCCAAGTATAACAATAACAAAGGAAAGAAGAAAAATTTTAGCTACAAATCAACATGACTTAGGAGAGGATTCAAGTGATGAAACTAAAATTACAGCCATGGGATTGAAGAACATGAAGCATAAAGAAATTGAAACAAAACCCAAGTACTAGTACTTCAAAGCTGTCACATACAAGCTCCAAATGAAGAAGAGAGAATTGAATTGTTTCATGTGAGGGTCATATCCAAACATACCAAGATTGACACATTGTTTGATAGTGGGTCACAAGAAAACTTAATCTATGAAGACTTGGTCAAGAAAACTTAATCTTGAGACCACTCCACATCCAAAAACATATCCACTTGGGTGTATTTGTAAGGATGCAAATTTACAGGGTGTCAAAGAAGTGCATATTGCGCTTTGCAATAATCGCACATTTTGTTCACACAATTGAATTAGATGCGATTCTGCTTGATATTACGGAGTGTTGTGTTGGGCAATCCTTACTTGTATGATAGGAAAGTGATCTTCCATCGCCATGAGAACAAATACCATTTATTCAAATATGGAAAGGAGTACATTGTTAGAGCACATCACAAGAAGACAAATATTGCAATGGTAAATGCTAGACAAGTAAAGAGGTTGGGTGAATTCAAGTAAGAATTTTGTTCTTCTAATGATTAAGCCTAAATATGATGTTAATAATGAGTCATTTGAAGATTGTGATCCTAAGTTGAAATCAGATTTATATGATGTAGTTGATGCACATCATGAGATGTTTCATGAGCCAACGGTATTGCCTCGTAAAAAGGTGAGATTCAACATGAGATTAAGTTACAACAAGATTGTCCTCTTCTAAACATCGGCATGTATTGCATGTCGATAATGGAGAATTCTGAAATAAAGAGGTAAATCAAGGAATTTTTGGACAAGAGACCCATAAGGCCAAGCACTTTTCCATGTGGTTCACCCATGGTCCCGATTTCGAAGAAAAATGGGACTTGGCGCATGTGTGTAGACTTCGAGCTTTGAACAAGATAACGGTAAAGAATCGATACCCACTCCAAAGGATAGATGATTTGCTAGATCAATCGAAAGAAGAAATTTTTTTCACTAAGTTATATTTACGAAGTGGATATCATCAAGTAAGAATTGTAGAAAGTGACATATGGAAGATCGCATTCAAAACCAAACAAGGACTCTTTGAATGGTTGGTTATGCCATTTAGTTTGTGTAATGCACCAACGAATTTCATGCATGTTATGGATAATGTTTTGCGTCCATTTATTTATTACTTTGTGATTGTGTATTTAGATGATATCTTATTTTCAGCAAAACAAGAGAAGAAAATGTCTTTCATGTGAAAAATGTGCTTGATGTTTTGAGGAAAAGATAAATTATTTGTTAAGATGTCTTAGTGTGAATTTGGAAAGACTTCTCTAGTTTATTTGGGACACATTATAGGAGGAGTTGAGTTGAGAATTGATCCTTCTAAAGTGGAATCCATTGTGAATTGGCCCACTCCCAAATCGATGAATCGAGGTAAGAAATTTCTTAGGCACAACTCGATATTGGAGAAATTTTATTGCTAACTTTTCTACCATAGTAGCTCCTATGCATGTCGTGACAACTATGAAGAAAGGCTTCCAATGGGGAGGAAAATAGAAGCAACCTTTTGAAGCTTTAAAAGACAATATCAATTCAGCTCCGGTTCTTGCATTACCATATTTCAGACAACCATTCGAGATTCAAACCGATGCTAGTGATTATTCCATGGGCGCGATAATTTTGCGGCATGGTAAGCCTATCACTTTTCACTCGAAACATTCAATGGTGTTATAAATAATTATCCTACATACTAAAAAGAGTTGTATGAGTTGGTACAAAGAATCAAGAATTGGAAACACTATTTGATGGGTAAATAGATGATTAAACATACCGATCACCAACCATTACAACACTTGTAGTCACAAACAAAATTGCGAGCAATCACGACATTTCAAGTGGATGGGATTTCTTCAACAATTTCCACTTGGTTATAAGGTACAAAGAAAGGTATTTTCAATAAATTTTTTGATATTATTTCAAGGCCAATTATAAATGCTTCTACTTTACTTAAAAATGATTCTATTGTACATGAGAGTTACATAGAACACTATGCATCCGATGCTGATTTTCAAGATTTTTATGCTAGTTTGAGTGAAGAGAATCAAGTTGAGGAAAATGATTATCACATGCATAACAATTTGTTGTTTCAATTGGGCAAGCTATGTATACCACAAGGAGAGAGACTTAGTGTCATGAGAGAGGTTCATTCGACTCTTATTTCTCGGACACTTTAGGGTAAGAAAAACATTGGCGCATCTACGAGGTATTGCTATTGGCCTCACATGATAGATAGTGTGTCACCTGTTTATAAGAGGATGTTATATGTGTGCAACAAGCAAGCCTAGCAATAGGAATCTTGGGTTTTACACACCACTATTGATACCATCAAGGCCATGGGAGAATGTCTCCATGGACTTTGTTGGAGAGTCTACTTATGTCAAGAAAACAACATGATTATCTTTATGTAGTTGTAGATAGATTCGATAAAATGTGTATACTTATGCCATGTAAGAAAAAATATTATCGATGAACAAAGCTGCTGAAACTTTATTTTCAACATGTATGGGTTCATTATGGTTTCTTGCTAACTTCTATTGTTAGTGACAAGGGATTGCGGAGTTCATTGGGAATTTTTGGTCCAATATTTGGAAGATGATGGACACAAAGTTGAAAAAAGAGTATTGCTTTTCATCCAAAAGCGATGGCCGAAACCGAGGTGGTGAAACAGAATCATTGTGACATCTATTGAGAGGATATTGCGGCAAACATCCCAAGTTGTGGGATGAACAACTACATTACATTCAACACACTTACAATTGGGCCAAGCACTCTTCTACAAATACTTTTCATTTGAAGCTTTGCTTTGGGTATTTGTCTGAAATTGCCATTATACTTCATCTTTAAGAAGGATGTTGCAATTGATGGGCATAGTGATATTGACAAGGCTCAAAAGTTCATTGAGAAAAATTCAGATTATTCATCAACAAGTTCAAGAACAACTTGAGAAGAGTCAAAGAAAATACAAGGAGAGACATGACAAACATAGAGTTGATCACAAGTTTCAAGAAGGAGATGAAGTATGGTTGCACATAAGCAAAGAAAGGATGCAAGGAGAAGGTAAAAATATCAAGACCATTTGTTATGGTCCATTCAAGATCATTAAACAAGTTGGTAATAATGCATTTCAACTTGAATTTCCTTCATATATGAAAATGTATTCCATTGTTAATGTGGAGAATTTACGTTTGTATGAGCCCCCTTGATTGATGATCAAGGGAGTGATATTCAGCTACCATCTATAGAATATTTCTCACTGAATTTCTAGATGAGCTCAAGAAGGATTCCATCCTTGATAGGAGGACACACACTTCTAAGAGGGGAAGTGTCGATTATCTTCAAATTGGGCTCAAGGAGCGACAAACCAAGTAAGGCAAGATGGATGGAAGTGGAAAAGATGAGGGACCTGTACCCTCATCTTCCGAACAAGTGATTAAACTATTTTTTGGGTCCAAAAGCTTTCGAATGGGGAGGTGTGATTAGGAGATCATGTGTTATGCTAAAAATTGAAAGTGCTCGAAACTATACCAAACTTTGAGCGACTGTGAAAGGTATCGTCGTTGCGATTTCGGTGTCGTGAACAGTTCAAAAAAACCGATGTGGTATGAGGAAGATAGCGCGTTCGTTCATTTTCCCAAATAGCTAAAATTTTGTGACTCGGGATGCCCAATCAACATACAGATACAATCGACAGATGGCATATTCCGGGGGATTATTCCCTTTTCTTACAACCAATCAAATCGCGCTACGTGGCTTAATTTGGGCCATTGATTTTTTGTGGTACGGAGGTGATTCCGATTGTTGGATGGAGAAGTCGAGGTTTTGTTATGGTCCGTTAGATGAGAGACACATGGAAAGCCTAGAGGCTTCCACGTGTCCTCAGAGGGTTGATTAAAATTTTATTGGAGTTCGAGGGTTCGACCCCCGTGACCTCCATAGCACTCGCAAAGACCCTATGACCATTCCGCCTACCATGTGTTTTTTAACACTATGGTCCTCCATGTTAATTTATTGTGTTGAAGTTTTTTGAGTTGGGGGAGGGGGACCACCAACGGTCCCAACCCATTGGTGGCCTTGTGGTTGCATTCACATGGTATATTACAACCCGACATCAAAACTTCGGCATAGACGACGGCTACAAAACCTTAACACCAGTGGTAAAGGTTGCGATCACATGCAAGGCGGTAACATTAAAGTTGTAGTTGATGAGTTGTGGGTTAACGATTAACTAACCATAAATTCCCGGAGGGAGTCTTTGAGACATGTCACATGGAATTTAAACAGATAGTTATACGAAACCATTTTTAAACGTTGTTTAACTCTGAGGTTCCGCTCCTCTATTGTGCGGAGATTCAAACGGTTGAAATGTAGAGTTTAAGGTGGGGGGTCGACATGTGACCACCCTCGCCTAAAACTCGTTTAATGTTAATTTTAACAAATCTTTTCCGACATATTTGGAGCATGCCCCTAATTTTAGGGCATTCCATTAATTTAACTCCGATTAAGAGCTAGTCTCCACTTTTAGTGGAGCTTTTCTAGTCGACATTGGGAAAAAATGCATTAGAAGGTCAATTTTCAACCAATTTGGGTGAAACAAGACTCTACATAGACTAATTTAAGAATTTTGGAGCCATCGGTGCGGAGAAAACAACCATTAGAGGCCTATAAACACATTTAATTTTTAATTTTTGAGCATAATGACAAAGAGGTGCTTGCCATTGGGGAGCCTGGACTAGCGGATGTAGCCCGGGAGGGTGAAGCTGCTTCATCATGCCTACTATGTAAAACTTATGTGTGATTGTATTTCTCTATTATAAACTGCTATTCAGTGTTTTTTTAGGATTATTTTCATGCTTAAAGTTCACAAATTCCTCTATGTTTCATGGTTAAAACATTCATTCCTTTAGCAAACAAATGGAGAGAAATTTTACATGTCTTTTAATACTAAAAGGACACTTAGCATAAGAAACTAATACACTCCTTTCAGATCATTTACCCACTATTTATAAAGAAATAATTGAGTTTCGACAATCCAAAGACTATGGACAAGGTCGTGCGGAAGGCATGGCTTTGCTACCAATAATTTAAAGGCGGGAATGATCAGCTGAAAATTTGGTAGAATAAGGAAAAAAGGGAAGGTTGAAACAAGTTCGTAAAGATCCAAACTAGCTTATCTAAAGAATTTCGGGAGAAACCACGAGAGGAAAAAAGTTCAATAAAGGTGGTGAATATCGGACATCCCATTCTCACATAGGTTTGAAGCCCATGGAAGGGAACAACAAGCGAGAAAATGTGGTAAAGGCTAAGAAACCTTTGAAATTATGGGGATGCGTGGAGCCTCACATTTTGCGAGACTTCCCATACAACACTTGTGCAATTTCAGAAAATTCAAGCGATGAGGGAAGAAACCATAGTGAATGATGTTGCCCGAAGCATTCCCCATATCGGTGCGACATTGGAAGACATACAAGTTGAGCATCAATCAACTATTATTGAAATTGAAGGTATCATTTACGACCAAACTATGTCTATTTTAATTGATCGTGGAGCTATTTTAAGTTATATTAGTCACCACATAGTGGAAAAATGTAAATTCAAAACAAAAAACTTTTCAAAGCACTTTTTGGGTGGTGCGATTGGTTGCGGGAATGAAATGGAATTTCACCCATAAATTCCACAAATATCCTATCAAATTAAATGGGTACATCACAGATTTCAATTTCAATATCCTTCCCTTAGGATGTTGTGACCTCCTAGTTGGTATGGTTTGGCTAGAATAGCATAAAGCGGTAGTAAACTATTTAGAAAAAAAACATTAAATTGTACTAATGATCTAGGATATTTAGTGGTAGTAAAAGGGAAACCAAAACCTGTATTTATAAGGAAAATTTCTACATTACAGATTTGAAGTGGACATAAAGGAAATTTTGTCGAGTGTATGATGTCCAAATTGAATATTTGGAACAAAAAGAAGAAAATTAACTTGTAGAAAATTTACCGATGATTAAGGACTTCCAGGATGCATTTCCGAAGAAATTCCTCAACTTCCCCTTTCGAAGAGATATTTATTTTTGCTATTGAGCGGTACCTAGGGACCACTCGAGCTTTCCAAGCCCCTTATAGAATGAGAGCCCTTGAAATGATAGAACTGAAACTTCGATTACGAGGAATTACTAAAACAAAAGGGTACATGGGGCAAAGCATCGAGCTTTCTTTTTTCAAGAATAAGGATGGAAGCCTCGGGATGTGCACAAATTATAGAAAATTAAAAAAATTTAACCATCAAGAACCAGTACCCCCTCCTACAAATAGATTATCCGTTCGATCAAGTAAGGGAGCAACCCTATTCTCAAAAATTGACTTGAGAGTTGGTTATCATCGGCTCCACATCAAAGATGAAGATATACATAAAATGACTTTCCAAACTTGATATGGACATTATGAGTTTGTAGTTTTACCCTTTGGACTCACAAACTCCTCGTGAATTTCATGTGCCTCATGAATAGTGTCTTACACAAACATTTGCATAAGTGTGTGTTAGTCTTCGTAGATGATATTTTGGTGTACTCTAAGAACAAAGAGGAACACCAAGAATATCTTGAATAATTATTAAAATACTCAGAGAACACCAAATTTATGAAAAAACTCAGCAAGTGTGAGTTTTACAAAACCCAAGATTCAATATCCGGGACACGTTATTTCCAAGAAAGGATTGGCGTAGTTCTAGAAAAAGGTACAAGCAATATTAAATTGATCCGTACCCACCAATGTACCCGATAATATGTTCCTTTATGGGTATTTTATGGATATTAACGCAAATAGGTATAAGGATTTTTTGTATTGGCTTATCCCATTACCTCTGTGTAGAAAAAAAGGTGTGAAGTTTGAATGGGCAACCAAGTGCCAAGAGAGATTTTGAGCGGTTGAAACAAAAAATTAACTACTGCACATATCCTAAAAATTTCTGATCTAGAAAAGAGTTTTTTGTGTTCACTAATGCTTGTATAGAAGGTTTGGGAGGAGTATTGTTGCAAGATAATGCATTGATAGCCTATGAGTCCCAAAAATTGAAGAAACATGAGCAAAATTATGTAGTGTCTTACTTGGAATTAGTTGTTGTAAATATGCATTAAAAATGTGGCGAAACTACCTGTTGGGTAAGAAATTTGTACTAATGACTAATCATATCGGTTTGAAATATTTCTTTAGTCATATAGGTTTGAATGCAAGGCAAACAAGATGGTTAGATTTCATTAATGAATTTGATATGGAAATCAAACACAATAAAGGAAAGGAAAATCAAATTTTTGATACCTTAAGTAGACATTCCCATCAAGTTTTTTTTCATATACGAGTAGCGAGTGTGAAATTTTATGGGGAGGAATAGATCCAAGAATTTTTTTTGCGAGATCCCCAATATTTGAAATTGCAGGGAAAAAATTACATCAAGCCGAAATTCCAAGATACACCATGAATCAGAAAGGATTAATAAGTTATAAGCAGAGGTTGTATGTTCCAAATGTATCTACCTTGAAACAAGGGATTCTAGATGAATAACATAAGAGACCTTATTCGGGTCATCCAGGGTTATTAAAAGATGGTGACAACCTTACGGAAAAATATGTTTTTCCCAGGAATGAAGAAGGAAATAGATGATTACTTCGAAATATGTTTGGAGTGCTAATGGGTTAACGTAGAGCATCAACAACTTGTAGGTTTATTGAACCCTCTTCTGATTTCAGAATGGAAGTGGGAATTAGTATCCATGGATTTTATCATTGGACTACCACGTACTAAATACCAACATGACTCCATTATGGTGGTGGTGGACACATTAACCAAGGCAACTCATTTTATTCATGTACAGTCCAATTTTGGGACAACACAAGTGGAAAATGTGTTCATGAAATAAATCTTTAAACTTCACTGAATACCAAAGATGATTATTTGTTATAGGGATGCAAATTTTACCTCTGCATTCTCGAAAACATTGTTTGGAGGAATGGGAGAAAAGTTGAACTTTAGCAAAACTAGTCATCCTCATACAGATGGGTAGAAATAAAGGACAAACCAAATATTATAGGACATGATTCACATGTATGTAATGGATAGACCCGTGAAGTGGGAGGACTTTATGAATTTGGAAAATATTTCTTACAACAATAGTTACCAGATCTCTATCAAAAGGAGTCCATTTGAAGCTTTGTATGGAAAAAAATGCCACACTCCACTTATATGGAGTCAACCAGAGGACAAAATAGTACTTGGACTTGATGCACTAAACGAGATGGAGCGGACAATAAACAAAATCCAACAAAACATCAAAGCATCTCAAGACCACTGGAAGAGATATGTAAATAAGATACGAATTCACAGGGAATTCAAGATTGGAGATCATATATACTTGAGGATCAAAATTCGCAAGAGTACCTTACATACTGGTATTTGTGCTAAGTTAGCACCTCGATATTACGAACCCTTTGGGGTTATTGAACAAGTGGGCCCAATAGCTTACAAATTGGCTCTACCTAATCATATTAAAGTTTATAATGTTTTTCATGCATCATTGTTGAAGAAATATGTGCATCATCCTTCTCACGTGGTTGAGTGGACTTTGATACATGTGGAAACAGAAGGGGACTTTCTTCCAAAAACCACTTCGTATATTGGAATGGGAAGAAGCCTTTCTCTAGAATAGAACAATAGCTCGGGTGAAAGTGAAATGGAAGCACTTTACACCTAGAGAAGTTACCTGGGAGTGGGAAGAAAGTATGAAGAGATTGTATCCATCGTTATTTAAATAATAATCGTAGTAATTTGCAACATCGAAGACGATGTTTTTTGTTTTAGCTGGGGACTATGTAATACCCCCGATTTACAACTTTTATGTGATGTAAATAAAACCAAGATCCGAGTGGACCTACAGAACAATTATGTATGAAAATATGTATTTTTTAAATTAATAATTAATTATGAAATAAATGTTTCATGTGGTAAAGATAGAGTAATGGAGACCGAAAAAATTCTTATCCATGAGGATGGAATAGAATTCCAAAACTTTCCCAAAACTCTCCGAGAAAATCATTTGGAGAAAATTAAATAAATATTTAAATTAGATGGGAGAATAAGATCTAATAAAATCCCCGATGAAAAGTGTAAAGTTACTAGGAAGAGGTAAAAAGCTGAGGAAAAAGCAAGTTTTAAAGTAAGATTTTTTGGAAAAAACAAAAGAAAAAGTCTAGTTTATGGAAAACAACAACCATAATAATAGGGCGTCATTATGGAAATCATGCTAATGGAAAGAAGGCTTAAAATCATCATCACTAGTGTGACAAAGGGTTGTCAACACTACGGGAATATTGGTCTCTTCTCGGGGAGATCTTTCGAGGAGAAGATCGAGGTTGGAAGGAAAATTCGTATTTACACATTGGTATGTACCTACTTTGTGGTTTTCTAGTAAATTTTTGATGTTATAAAAGTGTTTTAGATAATAGAAATGGTCTCAAATCACATGCATAATTACGTCAAAAGGTTTAAGTCTTATTGTGTACCGTTGACATCTAAATTCTTATTAAAATATTTAGTAAATACTTCAGTGTATCGATACAGTGTCCTTTTCCAAGTGTATAGTACAATGTACTCTTTGTAATTAAATACAGGTGAAGTCTATTTTTATGTTACACGAGTCTAAAAGTACTCGGTAGCCAATAAAAATCAGATTTGATATAAACTCGTGAGACAAGGTCATATTATGATAATTTATTATTAAGTATAAATGCATAGGAGGGTTTAGTAAAGTAATGCAATCAACAAACACTTGTGATTATTAATGCATGTGGAATATACAAATGGATATACATATGCAAAAATATGAGTACATGTAAAAAGTAAAGGAACTTAAATAAGAAAGG
Organism: Pinus albicaulis; assembly: GCA_034641835.2. Classification (NCBI taxonomy): domain Eukaryota; kingdom Viridiplantae; phylum Streptophyta; class Pinopsida; order Pinales; family Pinaceae; genus Pinus; species Pinus albicaulis. The sequence continues at coordinate 9,718 of JAXQQM020065063.1, read as the reverse complement.
AAACGATGGAAACTAATATATATTACATCTTGGAGAAAATATATGAAAAAAATAATATATATATATATATATATATATATATATATATATATGTCGGCATGAAAATTTAGAAGAGACAAGTACATGAAATAGGTAATTTCAGAATTCCAAATCTTTCATACATAAAGCCGTCTAATTACAAAACTTCTTAGAGATTGTTGATAATATCATTGTCATATAGATCTACATCTCTAGGTGACTAATTGAAATTAAAAAAAATAGTTGCATCCAGATAAATTATGGTAAAAAACCAAGCATGGCCTTGATACATAATCCCTAGAAGAACTGGACTAACCTAAGTGTCAAATCATCCACAATGGTACAACAAAGTAACCAACCTAAGAAAGAAAGAGTCAAACCCGTTAACCTACGCTCGAAAAGGGGACATCCGAAGAATGTAACTCAACTAAAAGACTTGAGAGCAAAACCTTCCAAATACAAGTCAAGAATTAGAAAAAAAATGGACTAATTAATAAAAAAGAAGGCATATTATCAATATATGAAGACAGTAATGATAGTTGAATTATCCGAGTATACTCTTCCAAGACTTCGTTCTTCACCTATACACACGAGTTAGGGGAATGATGTACGTAATGTTGATTCAACGTGTAAACAAAAGAGTATAAATAAGGGCGAGATAGTATTTAAATAAGTTGTAGTAACATATATAGGGAAGTATGTTTGCGTGCGGGAATACTTGTCCAAATCCGAGAAAGAGGAGCAACATGGGTAGTAGTTATCCATATTAGAACACATAAATTATATTGGTAACAATTATAGAAACATGCAAATAATTAATTAAAAATATATTTACAATAGAAAAAAAGAAATTTGTGGGGAACCGATAAATAAAAAGGGTATTGTGCCAAACCTCAATCCGAGAATGGGCTCGCATTAGCAGACTTCATATTACCTTCATGGGCGAACCCCGAGTAGAGGTACGCATTCTTTCTAAGCAATGCAAATGAGAAGAAGAAAACACATAAGTACCAACACATTTAATCTAAACTATGTGAGTAAAAGGAACTCATGATTGGTATATGAAAACCATACCTAAAACATTAAAATAATAACAAACTCATAGAGGGCTAAGGCTTATGCGCCAACATCATGAACAAAAGAGGAGATAAAAACAATTATATTACTCATCATATGAAACTAAGAATTAGAAAAGTATCATTATAACATGGAAAAATTAAATTATTAAATTAAGAAACATAGGTTATATCTCACATGGTTCTCAAACAATACAATTAGCTATATGAATATACAAGACGAAAAAATCCTAAAGTTAATTGAGAAAGTCTTAATATGGAACCAACAAATGGTAATTCAGGGGATTACAAACGAAACCCCATTTCGGGTAAGAAATACGATTAAGTACATAAATGACAGTAAAGAGGTAAAACTTAGATAATTGTTTAACGAGTGTAGTCCTAAGTCTGCTATGAAAGTAAGAAATTGAATAAAAAATTTAACTAGAATATGAGAGGTTCTCTAAACTATTGTAACATGAATCCCACACTGATATGCAATTAAACCATATGTCGACAAGGTCACGCTAACCCTATAAGTCATGCGAAATAAGTGCAACAGGGGTCACGTTGGACTAAGTATGACGAGAAAATTAAATATGAAACCTACAATGTAATAGATTTAAGAGGGGCTCTAGCCAAGCTTGGTTGTGGTTGTATGTGCATATAACGAAAAAATTAATAAAATAAGAAATTATAATTGAAAGTAAAATTCAACTCAAGAAGAGACTACTGTGAAAAACAAACAAATTTAACATATCGAACTATTTTAATTTGAAACCATATTGTTGACAAATTAAATCCTGTGGTCACACGGATTAAATCACGTTGACCCAAATCCACCATATTCATGTTGACTCAAATAGTCACACAAAATAAGCATTACAAAGCCCATGCGAGGGTAAAATCAAGAAAATTGCCTAATATAAAGTCTATAACAAAATAAATATTGAAACGTTCGGGCAGAGGAGAATCTATTATACGAGAACTCTGCGAAAATTTAGGGTAAATACAAATAGGGCGATATAACCATTATTCAGGAGAGAATATGATAGAAATAAAATAAAAAACCCCCAAATAGAGTATTGGAAAGAGAAATTTCACATAGCACGGATCAATATTTTAGTGGAATGTATGTGGACAAACCCGTAAAGGGAAAAGTAGGGTTTATGACCCGGATATATACAAATTTGACATTATATATATAAAGTAAAAGCCAAAAAAAATTCCACAGAGAGATAGAGTAATGGAAATCGAAACCTAAGAAGGATTTAATTGGGGCTTACCTCTCCGCATGAAGAAGAATGACTAGATACAGTTGATCTCGAGAGCATTGTCGTAGAATTGAAGGGATGAGGTAACTCGCTCCATGTTTTCGTAGGGAAGGGCGAGAGGACAACCTCTATGAAAAGCAACCAAAGCCATTCGTAAATTAAATAAACGAAATTCATGGATAAAAAAAAGTTAGGGATAAAACTTTTACCCTGAAAGGTTCAACGATGAATAACGTCAAACCTTTCGTGCAACTTCTTCGCAATGTGAAACCATGTCGCAAAAATTCCATATGAAAATTGTTAGCAATCAAACGGATAATTGCAATAATATTAAACAAAAATTAAAAAATCACTAAATCTACTTACTTGTGAGGGTTTCAAAACAAATCCCTATGTATGTGCCAAGCTAAACCCCCACTCCTCACAAAACTAACTGAGGAAATCACACACAAAATCTCCGCAATGTAGTTTTATGGGTCGAAAATGTCGAGGAAAAGCTACAACCATGACGAGGATGGAGAAATGAAGGGCAAAGGACTTCGAAAAACCCTTGCAGATCAGCCATAGTGGCGAGTCCGAGAGAACCAGCCAACCTCTCACCCACACTACTAAATGATGAAATGAGGTAGAGGAACTCGGGGTAAACCCCCTTAGGGTTTCCATCACACTTTAGAACCGTTGATCTACCCTCAGCTGATCTCCATCGTACATGTGGCATATCGAAAAAATGCAAGAGGGCAATGTGAGGCCACGTTAAGTTTCCACATGGTAACCGAGTGAGTGGAACAAATCAACAAGTGGGTTAATTTTAATGAATTCTAATGACTATTGTGGCAAAACATTGATTTAATAAATCTGAAATTGATATGGTGGGAAAAACATCAAATTAATAGTTGTGAAATGACTAGGGTGACAGAACATATAGCTCATCATAAAGTACTTTATAAAAACTATATCATTCATGTATTGAATCATGTGAAATTAGATCATAGATTAAAGGATATAGAAATGGTTAAATTACATAAGTGGAAATGTGTTTATAATTTCACATAGGGTTAGAGGGGTACCTTTGTGATAAAAATATAATGGTATAATAGAGATTAGGGGTGGATAAAGTTCATATGGGAAAATTTTTTTAACCATAGTAATTTTAATTAAAGCTAAAATGGAATCTCATCCCTAAACCAATAACAATGATGTCATGATGACAAAGTGTTCAGAAACCGGTAATGGTTAAGCATTGAAATAGTATACAAAAAAAAATGGAGTTGCTGCAAAAGGATTTGTTTGTGTTAGCAAGCATGGTATAGTAGTTGTATTTTAATTCTCTTACATGTTATGTTCGAGTATTGTTTAGTTATCATCATTACAAAATTTTGTTGAGGTGTTGAAGTTATTGATTATTAACTATTTTTCATAATATTTTAAATAGATTACTTGTGTGAAAACATAATTCCTAGACCAATCCCTTTTCTTAGTTGTGTGTTGCTTTTATTCAAGTGTTGCTACATTTATGAGTTATTGTTAAAATAGAGTGTGATATTGATTGCTACTTTATCTATTACAATAAGTTTTTTTAGTGAGTGGATTGAATGATTGTAATGGGGTTTGTTTAATTAAGTGATTTCATCTGAATGGTTTCATTGAATTTCTTTCCATGAGTGTTATTTATTTGATTTCCCTCAAGTGTGATCATGAATGATTGAGTGACATTTATCATGCAAAGAATGATTTCCATTTTAGTACTATGTGTGGAGTGATTGAAATTATGACTGAAAAGGTTTAACAATGATGATTATTAGTGTGCAAGAATGGAGGGTTACAACAAAATTCTATTTTGGTTGAATTCCATGACCTTATAAAGAGAGTTTTATATTGATCAATTTTGGTTATTTTCTACTTGCATATATCTTTCATATTAACCTTGAAATAAAAAAAACCTACCCTTGTTGACAATTTTTGTGTGTGTAATTAATTTTTTCTAATTAAAAGACAATTAATTCACCCAAGACTTAGGTAAATACATTGTAAATGGGGAATATCTCATATATTTAAAATAATATTATCATATCCATCAAACTAGGGATTTGGAAGAAGATAATGCAAGAAATATATTGGGTTAATGTGGTGTTCTTGGCTATTTTATTCTCTAGAAGGTAAATTATGCTAGAGAAACCCTTTAGATTCAGAGGACATCAAATTACTACTAAATTATTAGTATGCAAGAAGAACGTGGAAGATATTTTACATCTCCTACTAGATTTTGAATTTATTTCTCAAGTATGGAAATGTTAGAAAGTATTCAATAGAAATTCTAAACCAACATTGATTAATGTTCAAAACATGTTTAGATATTTCTCACTTCTCACCTTAGAAATTATTCATTATCAAGTCATTATGGAGAATAACTCCAATGCTTTATGTTATGAAGGATATGGAGAGAAAAGAACTAGAGAATCTTGTTTTCACACTTATGTAGGCTTATGGACTCACATCCTCTCTTATATGGTAAAAAATGGATCATTTTTGTCATAATTAATTTTCATTAATGTTTTCCACTATTGATTAACAATACATTATCTTGATCAAATCAAATGATACATCATCCTTATTTTTTTCATGTGAATGTTGGTTAATGTTGCATTATTTTAGAAAGATTAAATTGGTTAGTGGTGTTGACTAACAACTCAAAGAACCATTCTTCTTCTTGAGTTCACCATCTTGACAAAGTCAAACATAATTAACTTGGTACCAATGGTTATGCATATGTTCATCTCCTTCCCAAAAATCCAAGTTAAATAAATATTTGTTTATGTTCTTCAAATTAGTCCCCGATCCCTAAATATTCTTATTTAATGTGGTTAATGAAACATATAAAGTATTTTGAATTATATTATCCCATAATATGTGTGTATTTATACTAGTCAATAAGATGGGTCCATAATATATGTTTTTTTCTCGCTATATTTTTAAGTTTTCAATCGAAACCAATCTTCAATATTTGTTTGGCAATAGTATTTCCATTGTTTAGCACATTGACAAAACCTTTTTCGAGTGGGTATACTTCCTTTACTCAAATATTTGAATTTTGATTAGTCAACTAACGTTAATGCACCCATGAAGAGAACATGGTTTCTTTCTTTCATGGCTCATTTCTATCATTAATGTTCAATATGTGCCATTTTTCAATGGTTTGTACTCTATGCTTATCTTTTTTTTCTTCTAGCACATGGCTTCCTCGCTATCCCAAGCATGTGCCTTGAGCAAAATTGTTTTATTCATTGGGCATATACTTAGTCATTTCATAATTTTTTTATATATTTACATAATGAACATGATTATGCTCACTTTACTCACTTGATGGTAAAAAAACACTTTTTGCATGTTGCCTTATTTATGCTCTATCCTTTCCCTTTAGAAAACATAATTAATTAGCTTCTAAACAAGAAAATACACTAAGCAAAGGAATCTTCTCTTTTTCATCTAAATAATTAGAATGTTTTGTCATTTACATGCTCATTGATCAAGCCACTTATCTACTCGAATATCCTTTATGCCGTTAAAACAAATTGTACTAAACAAAGATTTTGTGTTCCCCTTCTTCATTTTTTTTAGCTTTTCCATTTTCCTTTGCTTGTTGTGATGTCCTTTGTGAATTTTTTTAATAAATCAAACACTAAACACTTGGCCCAAAATACCCAAAGCACGAGCTCAAAAAAATCCTACTATTTCTAATTATTGAAAATCACATTTGAGGGCATTTTTTTTCCCTTTAAAAATTCCCCTTTGGACCTAGGAAAAAATGGGTTACATAGAGTTAATACTTTCCACCTTAGATATACATATTTATTCTTATTTTAAGATAGATTAAGTATAAATTGCTTGCTATTACAAAAAAATATATTTGTATAAACAAATTTAAAATTTTGCTCATAAAAACCTCTAGGATTCAAAGACTTGATAATATATTAATATATTTACTAGTATTAAATTATAAGATAGTTGGTTTAGCCCAAAAATATAAAATAAAAATTAAAAAAATATATATAAAAAATCTAAACTCTTAAAATATCTACTTATTTTTAAATCTTAAACACAAATACTTATATTTTTACATCTATATTTAAAAAATTAAATTATGTAAATATATAATTTTAAAAAATTTACAAAATTTGGTTATTAAATAATAAATTTTAAATAAATATGTCCACTATTATCATTTTTTTTCTTTTTAATGTAAATCTAGATATAGTTTAGGTTGACACTAGAAAGACAACAAAATTGTAGTCTTCGAACTTTCCTAAGAAGTTAAGTATAAATATATCCTTTAAAAATTTTTAACTAAAAAACATAATGCCCTATAGGTAAAATTATATACATGAATATAATAATTTTCTGTAAAAAAAAACTATATCTTAATTAAAATTTAAAGTTAGATTCCTATTAAAATACCAACTATTTTTTATTTAAAATTAGATTCCTATTTATTATTTAAAATTAAATTATTATTAAAATACCAACCCTTTATGTCTAAGGTTAATATACAAAACCTTTTCCGAGTGGTTATACTTCCTTTACTTAAATATTTGATTTTTTGTTTAGTCAATCAAAGTTAATGCATCCACTCTGCATTCCCTGCTACCGCCGACATGGCTGCTTCTCTTTGCTCTGCTGCAGTGGACTTCTCACCTGCTCAGATTGCCTACGAGGCTGCCATAGCTGCCGAATCAAACATCGCTCCTGAAGTTGACACAGCTATCCCCTTCGGCTTAGAGCTCAAAGCTCAAGATCCCAACTCCCTTTGTGCCGCCGACAGTGCCGTCAGCGATGGCTGGAGGAAGCGATCTGCTCCCAAAGAAGATTCTATGATCGCCTTAGCAGAAAAACGAGCAGCGGCCGCCCCAAATAGTAAGATAGCACAAGAAATAGGTGCCTCTTGCACAATGGAGGCGATAATACATCACGGCCTCTCGGATTTGCATGATTGGGGAGTTGAGGTAGCATCGCCCTTTGAAAACACCTTTGGCTTTCAGATTCAGATTCTACTTCTCTCTGGCAAAACATTGTTGCTCTGGGTGTGTGCTTCGGATCTGGTGCATCATGTCCGGCGAGATCTGGAACTCAAGTTGGGTATCCCCTCAGCTCTTCATAGATTGACCTACGAAGGTAAACAGCTCGAAGACCCTATGCCCTTGTCTTATTACAATATTGAAAGAGATGCTTTAGTTATGTTTACCCTACGTCTGCGAGGAGGAGCATCTGGGCAAACCTCCTCGGTTCCTACTTTCTCTTACAAAGATGCAGTTCATGCACAACCTTCCAAGAAGCCTCACTCTGAGATTCCCAAACCCCCGGAGGCACCCAAACCCCGGCCTTTTTTGGTTGACAAACTAGAGGAGGTTCCTCTATCGAGATCTCCCACGCTGGCCTCGCAGATGATCTTCAAAAATTTGTAGAAAGGGCCATCATATGCAGATTCAATGGGCTCTGGCCGTGCTCTAAGGACCTCTATGACTGGATCCATGCAAACTGGACTCACCATTGCAAGGTTAGCTTCTGTTCAAAACGATATTTTATAGTTCTGTTCGAAAATCCTAAGCACTATGAACAGGCCTTAGAAGAAGGTCCTTGTTTTATGGGAACTGCTGGGCTCTTCTTAACTTCATGGTTCCCAGATTTTGATCCAGAAACCGTAGTTATCACCAGAACTCCTGTCTGGATCCGGCTTCCAAACTTACCAGCTCACCTGTGGCATATTGCAGTCTACAGAAGCATAGGCAATACCTTGGGCCGCTTTTTAATGGGAGATCACTGACGAGAACATCAAGGCCTTTACACATATGCCAGAATATGTGTGGAATTAGATCTAAGCAAGGGACTTCCAGACCAAATCAATCTCAAGATCAATGACTTTGTTTGGACTCAGAACTTGGATTACGAGAATACTGCCTTCCGATGCCGTCACTGTCACCTAACAGGGCACCTGCAGAATTCTTGCCCATCTCTCCCTGCAAAAACGAAAAAGGATAACATTGCAAAAACCAAGCCCAAGCGTTGGACCCCTTGCTCTCCGCCACCAGCAGTGAGCTCGGATTCCTCAAGCTCTGAAGATGAGGGGAGCGACGCAAAACCTGACCAGGCACCTCAGACGATGGATCCGCCCTCTGCCACTCCTGCACATTCCTTTGACATTGCGATCACCCAGAAACGCGTCCATGAGACCTCCTCTTCTGATTCAGATGAGGAGATCCCCCTGTTGGATAACTCCAGTCTTCAAGTTGTTCTAGCTCATACTCCCCAGGACGGCTGGATAAAATTCAATAAAAAGAAAGGAAAAAAACTTCGTGTTGAGACCTCTGCCCATGAGGGATAAAAGTCGGTCTTTTTGCTTTCACGTCATTTGTTGTAGCTCAGTGCATGGTTCACTCCTTCTCCGGGACCGAGGTTGATAGTTTCATCATTTCCGGTCAGCCGGTTTCTTGTCTCTCTTGATTGTACTATATTTTGCTTAATGGAAATAGTTTAATTTTACTTAGAAAAAAAAAAAAGTTAATGCATCCATGAAGAGAACATGGTATCTTTCTTTCTGACTCACTTTCTTTTTAATGTTCGATATGTGCTATTTTTCAATGGTTTACATCTGTATACTTTTTTTCTTCTTGGAACTATTCTTCATCTGGCTTGTGTGCTTTGAACAAAATTATTTTTATTCATTAGGCATATACTTAGTTATTTCATAGTTTTTATATATTTACAAAATGAATATGATTATGTTCACTTTACTTATTTGATGGGAAAAACACTTTTGCATGTTGGGTTATTTATGCTCTATCTACTTCCTTTGAAAACATAATTGTTAAACTACTCAACAGAAAAAGACACTAAGCAAAGGAATCTTAACTAAATATAAATAATTAATTTTTTTGTCATTTACATGCTCATTGATCAAACCACTTGCATAGAATATATCTTTTATCTTTTAGTTGAAGTAATTGTCTTTAAACAAAGATTTTAATATTTCACAACTTATTTATTTCTGTATTTCATTTTCCTTTGCTTGTTGGAATATCCTTGTGAATTGTTTTAATAAATCAAACACTAAACACTTGGCCAAACATCAAAGCACTAGCTCTAAAAATCCTACTATTTCTAATTTTGAGGTGAATTTTTTTCCCTTTAAAATTCCCTTTTGGATATAGGAAAAAATGGATTTTTATAGAGTTAATACTTCCACATTGAGATATAAATATTTATTCTTATTTTAAGATAGATAAGTACAAATTGATTGCTATTACAAAAAAATGTATTTATAACAATTTTAAATTTACTCATATAAACCTCTAGAAATGAAGGGCTTGAAAATATATTAAT
>JAXQQM020082642.1:0-19538 GCA_034641835.2 Pinus albicaulis | reverse complement strand
AGAAAAGTAAGAAGTAGTGGCATTTGGACTTGCTCACTTTCAAGTTTTATTTTCATCTTTTTTCTTTTTGGGGTTTATATTTTTCAAGTCCTTTGATCTTTCTTTTAGGACTTTTTACCCTCTCATTTTTTTTCATTTTATTTTTTTTCAAAATATGGGAAAACAACTTGTAGAAAGGTATGTACATATTTACAAGAATATCAAAGTCAATTCAAAATTATGAATCCTATATTTATAGGACCCTAACACGTTGGATTTTTACATGAGGTATATGGTGATCAATCATAATGCCACGATTGACGAGCATAAGACTCCATTAAAAGAGCAGTTCAAAAATCCAAAATCCTACTCTCAATGCATGACTAAATTAACAGAGATCCACTCAGAAGTGAATGAATATATATGGGAGGAAGATCAACTATTGAAGTGCACCATCACAGATGCAGGATTTACTATTAATGACACGCAGCATAAATAATGGTTCGTTGCTATGATGTTGCCGCATTTGCGCCAGTGTTTAAACCAACATAATATTGTACCATTGACTGAAGTTGTGGAGATTTCCATGAAGCTAGAAGACTCACATTTACCCTCCACATAGGTTTGGGCTCAACAAATCCAAAGCTAGTTAGCTGCACTACACTTAGAAATACAAACGTTGTGAAAAGAGAAGGAAAAGGTTGTGTGTGCAGGAGTATGGTGCACACGTTTTAAAGCCGAGAGACATGATAGGGATCATTGTCCTATATATACTAACTATATTGTTGTTGGAGGACCAAGTCCGATTAAGAATTTGGTAGGGCCTAGTGAGGTTCCAAAACTATGGTGCATGATTTGCTAAAGAAACGGACTACATATGATAGAATTCTTCCCTAGGCTTGGTATATATATTCCAGAGCTACAACAACCTTTCTTCACATTCTGTCAATCTATGGGACACAATGATAAGAAATTTCACAGCTTCGATATGATGATTGAGCAAGTTGTTTCGTACAAATTGCAGGTCAAGGATAGAGGACCAGATTCGCCTGCATCATCGTCTGGGTGCGGTGAATTTCTAGGCAAAGGACCAGGAAGGGGCAGAGGAGCTGGCCGTGGAAGGGGACAACTCATTTGTTATAATTGTGGAGACGTTGGCCATTATTTGCATGACTTCCAAAACCTAACACAACAATCTTGTAGATATTTTAGGCAGTTTGATCATGTTCTTGAATACTCCTTGTACTATTTGCAAAAATGCAGGAGAAGAAAACACATACACCTATGCAAAATGTTCAAATGATGAGATTTGAATCGTGCACTGAAGACCCTAGCATAAGTATTGTAACTAGAAGTGGCATAGAAACTGGAGAAGATAAATCAGAAGATATGAGACTTTTCACTTATGTTTAGGTCTGGAGAGCTCCTAAGAAAAAGGAAGGATTCAATCTACAAAGGGAAAAGGAAACCTTTGTCACAACAAGGAAGGACTTCGCGGATCCTAGAACATCTAAAGTAGCAACAAAAACTTCCATGGATACCGATGAGGGGGCTGAGCCTGCAGAGATGAAACTGTTTTTACATGCCTGCATCAAGCTTCTGCGCAATAAGAAGGCCGTTGAGAACCTTCAATATTTAATTAACAGTTGCGCCAAAAAAATAATAGCCCCAGATGGGGCAAAAGACTCTCAATAAGATCTAGAAGAGCAAGAGAAGAACTAGACAAGAAATACGCTTGACTGCTCAGATAGGCGAATTTGAAATGGACCAGGTCATTTTGGATCTAAGCTCTGGTGCAAATGTCATACCAATGCAAACTTGGCAGAAAATGGGAGAACACAAGATGGAATGTTCTGCAATACAGTTGCGCATGGTGAATCAGCAGAATATTATCCCAATGGGTATCCTTTCTGGGACCATAGTTGATATCAAAGGAGTTAAGGCACTGGCTGATTTTGAAGTTATTGAGATTGTTGATGATACAAATCCATACCCCAAGTTTTTGGGTCTGGATTGGGCTATTGACATGGATGTTATCATCAATATCAAGCATAGAATTATGGTATTTAAGAACAATGGAACAAAGGTTGTGGTCCACTGGATTCAGAAGAAGGATAAAGATATACAGAAAGGGTGCGCATAGAAGAAGACATTTATCATATCTACAAACTAACTATGAGAGCTAAATATTGGATCAATCCCACAGTAGATGGTTAGCTTAGCAGTGATAGAGATATTTCATGCCACTCAGACTCAGATGAGGAATTGGAAAATTGGTAGAACCATTTGCATGAAGTCTCTACATTGTGCTCCAACCGAGACACCATATCTCTACAGTGCATAGCCTCTAAGGTGCGAGAACTACCTTCTTATGATGTTATAGGCAATGTCAATTGTTTTTTATATGAATTCGAAAAGGTTGTTCCAGAGACACAATGGTTCCATGCGCTTGACTTAGCTCTACTTTCAACTCCAACACATTGATGGGAGACACAAAGGGACAACTTGGCGAATTGGGAAGAATGTACCCATATGATGCAACTGCGATTTGGACAACCCAATACCCGGTTGGAAGGAACCTATGTAGCTAAAGAATATTCGTGCATTCATTTAGCCAGATGGACTACATCTTGGGGAGAAGAGCCACAACCAGGATGGGTGCATATATTCGTCCATACTCTAAGTCAGATTCCTATGAAGTGGCACCTAGAGGTTGAGCTGCGACAAGGTGCGACAGCTGTACTACGAGAAAGATTTGTTTTAATGTTCAGTTTTGAGAGTATATTCCCATGCATCAGTACTGCCCTATACATTATTCAAGATGTGGTATTTGATATGACCGAGACACCAGAAGCCCAAGCCATACCAATATGGGATGCACATATGAAGGATATCGTTGACTACTGGAATGTGACTATTTAAGATAATGAGGAAGACCCTAGAAACATCAATATCCCCGAGTTCTAAGGTCCATGCACAGTTTTTGGGCCAATGTTTGAAGTGCCAGATTTGACTAAGCCCATAAATATTAGGCAAGTCAACATTAGAACAGACGAGAAACCTACGATTGAAAAAATCGGGAATTACTGTGACAAAGATACAGTATCTAAGGTTGCGGAGCTACTTTCTCAATATCAAGACTTATTTCCCACAAATTTTTCTGAGTTGAAAGGTATTGTTGGGGATCTTGGTGTAATGAAAATCACTCTGAAACTAGTTTCTAGGACTGTCAAGTAGCTCCCTTACAAGTTGAATCCTAAATACAAACAGAAGGTCAAAGAGGAGCTAGAAAAAATGGTTGTTGCAGTGATCGTTGAACCAATAGAAGAATCAGATTGGCTCAGCCCCATGGTGGTCCAAGAAAAGAAGACCAAAGGAGAAATTTGGATTTGTGTGGATCTGCGCAAGTTAAATGATGCCTATGTGCATACCCCCTTTCCAACTCTATTTTCTAAAGAAATATTGGAAAATGTGGGAGGGTAGGAGGCCTGCTCATTCACCGATGGATTTTATGGATACCACCAAATAAAAATCACCCCTGAAGACAGAAGTAATACAACCTTTGCAAATTAATGGGGATCATTCAGCTCATATACAAATTCCATTTGGTTTGAAGAATGCACCAACAATATTATCGCGCGTGGTGGTAGTTGCATTTAAGGAGTATATACATAAATTATTAGAAGTATATTTTGATGACTGGACTGTATTTGGCTTAGTAAAGAAGCATGTTTCAAATCCGCACTTAATGTGTTGGATACTTTTAGAAAGCATTAGATCTCGCTGAATCTGAAGAAGTGCATATTTTGTGTTCCTTTCGAGATTTTGCTGGGTCATATTGTCTGTCAATAGGGGTCACATGGTTTATCCCGCTAAGATTTCTATTATTGTCAACCTGGAGGCACTTGAAAATGTGAACTAGTTGCGGTCCATTTTAAGACATACTGGATATTACAAAATTTTTATTCAAGGCTATGCATTGATTACTGCGCCAATGGAAAATTTGTTAAAGAAGGATGCCTCTTTTTTCTGGGATGAGGATTGTCAGAAGATTTTTGAGCTACTTAAGGAGAAAATGGTAAATTCGCCTATATTGGTATTCCCAGACTAGAAAAAGGAACTCCATGTACATGTGGACACTTCATGTATTGTGCTAGGCATTGTATTCACGAAACCAGGAGCTTGAGATATTGATCACCCAATTGCATTTGTGAGCAGGAAATTTTCAAGTGTTGAATGCAACTACTCGACAACAGAGAGAAGGATTAGCTATGGTCTATGCACTACAAAAGTTTAGTCACTATTTGTTGGGAGGATATTTTAAGATGTTTACAGATCACTCTGCTTTGAAGTACCTGGTCGACAAGCCTGTGTTGGGGGCAGGGGGAGATATGTTGATCGCTCTTATTATTTTAGTTGTTTGATTTTGAGGTAATTGTCAAGCTAGGGAGGTTGAATGCAGGTCCAAATCACCTATTGCAGGTCGAAAGTGGAGAGGATCCAACTAGTTTGGAGGACGAATTACCATATGTGTAGTTATCCACTTTCTGGCCACTTGTAGTGCACCTACGAAGGATACAGTTAAGTAGAAGAAAGAACCGGTCTTTCGTGGAGCTGACTTTACTTTGATTGCTAACCAGTTGTATAAGATGGGCACCGATGAGATATTGAGACACTATGTGTCAGAGTTTGAAAGACACAACATCCTATTTGAAGCACATGCAGGGGTTGCAGGAGGTCACTATGCAAGAAAACCAGTTGCACATAAAATTTTGAGGGTTGGGTTGTGGTGGCCTACGATACACAATGATGCAAAAGAGTAATGTTGTGCTTGTGATGTGTGTCCGAGAATAGGGAAACCGTCACATAGAGATGAAATTCCACTACAACCACATGTGAATTTGAAGACATTTGATAAGTGGTCCATTGAATTTGTAGGACCGATCAGCCCTCCCGGAAATAAGACTGGCGCATGCTATATTATTAATGTAATAGATTATTTGACTAGGTGGGAAAAAGCTAAGCCTGTGAAGGATTGAAATGCAGAGATGGTTGCACACTTCATTTTTTAGAATATCTTGACAAGGTTTGGGTGTCCTAAAATCTTGATGAGTGACCAGGGTACACACTTTGTGACTGAGACCATCCAAGCATTGAAAATGGAGTTTATATGCACCATCAGAAGAGTACACCATATCATCCACAAGCAAATGGTGCGGTAGAGACCTTTAATTTGATTTTGTAGAATTCACTCACAAAGGCATGCAGTTCTAATCAAAACGATTGATATGTGTGTGTACCTTTTGTCCTATGGGCATATCAGACCACATGTAAGAAATTGACCGGGCATACCCCATTCAGGTTGGTAGTTGGACAGGAAGTTGTTATGCCAATGTAGTACATCGTCCCTATTCTACGCATTGAAGTGGTAAATAACATGGCTGATCAAAATAATATGGAAGAGAGACTCTCGCAGCTAGTGCAAAAGGTAGATTCATTGTTTTTTTCCATCATCAGGTGAAAAAGGAACATGAAAAATATTGGCATGACAGGCACATCTAACAAAATATTTTCAACAAAGATGATTTAGTTTTGCTGTATGACAACAACTTTGCGCGCCACACATGAAAGTTCAAAATGCATTGGCTTGGACCTGATGTTTTCAAGGATATTACAAAAGGAGGTGTAGTATGTATAGTTACCTTAAGGGGTGAAACCCTTCCTAGATATGTGAATGGAAGTCAGTTTAATCCATAGAGGGATGGCCCTATCCCTGCGCCCAAATGACTATATGGCCAAAGGAGTGTCTTAGCACCCCAGATAGTTTTGAGAGGGCGCAAGACCATAAATAAGTCTATTGAAAATTGGAAAAGTGGGTCTATGCAACGAAGATGGTGAAATCATAGATTTCTGCGACAGTCGTGCAGAGGCTACATCCAGAGGATGTAGTCACAAAAGCGCCAAAAACTAACCGTTGGAACAATTAATCTGGATAAGACAACTTTATTACCATTTGGGGGAGTGACTAAACTTCATTGAATGAAGATATTATGTCATATTTGGATCTGTTTCAGCATTTATGGGACTCCTTCAATGAACATCAAACTGTTTAAGTCGTGATATTGATATAAATATGACAGCGAGAGTTGCATTAGTTCCCCTTTCTTTCCAAGTGATTTGTGCCCATTTATATTGTTGTGTTTGCCTCAGTATATGTGGGAGCACCTAAAATCCTTCCTCAAGATGCTTCCTAATTAGGGTTAGGACATTTAATCCCTCCAATTATGACTGCTACTAATCCTACCCCTTCTACGACGCCCACTGAAGAAACCTGAATCTCAATCGCAAAAAACTACTGAAAATATGCTTGAAGAAGTGCAGCATAGAGCGTCAAAGTCATTCAGCCACTAGATATGTCCATCTAGGTGTTAAAGACTAGAATGCAGGAGCTAGCCCCAAAGTGACTCAGGACAAGTCACTAGATTGTGTGGAGGGCCTCTTAGAAAGGTTTCCCCTATGGGTAAATTGTTGTATAATTTTGGGTTAGTTTTGGTAAATTTTTAATTAATACACATTGTGCATAGATGTAAAGGGGCTTTGGGGTGGGTCAAAGTCGCTTAATCAATGGAATGGGTAAAAAGGGGAAACCATGATTCTCAAACCATGGTATATGCACAACAAATACCTATAAATATGTAACATTCGAGTCAAGTAAGAGATATGTATGTATGGATGGATGTTTTGCGTTAATGAATATTTTGAAATAAGTTTTGGGTTGGTCTGTCTGGGAAGAAATTATCCTGCTAGCTGTGTGCATGGAGACCTAGTCTTGAGGTGTGTTCATGGACTCTATTGTTATATGCGCATATGGGAAGAGATTGTACTGAATTGCAGATCCACTAAAAAAGAAGAAGTTTTGGTGAATTCGAATTCTATTTCTGTGTGTTATAAATAATTATGTGGCTTATATGTTGATCTATTTCTATTGAATGGATATTTATCTAAGTTACTTCTCTATGGAAAATATTTGTATCTGCACGAAGCTCACTTCTGTGTTAAGGATTCTTACCAGAAAACTATATGTATGATTGCGCAAGGGTTATATATGATTGAAAAATAATCTGTTACGCATATTGTTTAGGGTTTTATCCATGTTTACATCTGGTTCCTTGGGAATTTCCGTGCAAACAGATAAGAATTAAGGGTAAAACACATATAAAACGCTCCCTCCGGGTGCGGAAACCTGGTTCCAACACCCCCCATACTGCTTTGGGAGACTTTGTTCTGTGCATGCATATCATTGTCAAAAGGGCCAATAGGTGGAGGGTTTATTTGGTTATGCAGAACACTTTAAACCTGGGTCAAGACCCCTCAAGCCAACACTGGTCTTCATCTGATATTTCTGTTGGTTTAGTAACTAGATCTACTATAATCCACTAATATTTATCCACTAGCATATCTTCCATATTGAGCTTCCACAACTCAAAACTCTGACCATTAAATTTCTCGATCTCTATCTTTCGACTGCTCGCCATCTTTTTTCACCACAAGAGTTGATCCTGAAAATCTCCCGTTGAACAGAGTCTACCACAGGTTCGAGAAAAAAACTGTCACCAACAAGGCATCCCCTTGAATCTGAAACAACTCTTATACCAAATGTAGGTTTTAACCCTATACAGTAATTATTTGCAAATGAATTCTTAAAAAGGAGAATAAACAATAGCGAGAGCATAAAAAATAAAACAAATATACACAGAGATTTCCCTTGGATCCAAAACCGGGACTACCAGCTTGATTTTTCATTATATTCATTTTAGTGTTACAACACATATATATATACATATCGAAACATTCATAAACCCCAATCCATTAACCCTGGATTAGAACATAACCCTAGACCCCTTGACTAGATCTACAAAATATCATGAGCATAAAACCATCATGCCTAAAACCATATGCAAACTCATGCAAAAAACCATAGGCAGGTCCGCCAACCTAAGATAGGGTCCAAAAAAAAAATTATAGGGGGGCTACCTCGCCCCTGTGAACCCCCTGATGCAAGTATAGGGGGTCTACCACCCCCCTCTTACCCCCCCCCCCCCCCCCCACCACTTCCCACCTACTTCTAATCATGAAAAGAATATAACATACACCCAACAACACCCCACACCAGTGCCTGAACAATCATGAAGGGAATGACGCATTCATAAGCTCCATAAGTTTGTTCTACGAGTAATGATGTATCCTCTATTGTAGCCTGACTCCTCCAAGCTGGAAATGGTCAAGGAATACCCCTGTAGCTCCTAAAACTTAGCAACCAAATCCTATGCTCCTCCACAATAGCGTAGCCTCCTCCACTACATATTAGTTGGCCCAAAATTTCATAGCCTAACCCCATAACTGCATAGAAGCCTGCAATTGTGTCTCCTCTAGTCTCAAGATAAAAGGGAATCCTTCCTAGGGTGGAACTCGAGTTACACCAAATGAAGGATGAGATTTATTCCTTGGGTAGCTATTTTTCTAAACAACATAATGTGGCTTAGTTGAACAGCTAATGTGACTATGATTTTTGAATTGACAAAAGGCCCCAAATGTTGCTTCACTCCTATTTATGCTTGTTGGACATGAGTTTCATGTGGGCCTCATTCTAATTTCGACCTCACCTTAGGAAATTCAAATTCCATTCCACGAGTACGTATTATTTATGGGTGAGTGGCCCCCACATTCCACTAACATGCAAATCGACCCACTTTTCCTTAGTTCCCTTCACCAAAACTGCCTTAGACCATAATTAATGAAAATTGTCAAAATTGTTCATCTAACTTTAGGAAAATAATTAGGAAGGGAAATTAAAGTCCTCCCCTCCTATATTTTGCTTTACCCCAAGAAAATGTAGATTTGGATGCTACGAAACCTTCTCATTCTCCCATGTAGCATCCTCCTCTAGCAAATCCTTCCACTTGACCAAATTCTCCCTGGTCACCTTATTTCTCAACCTCCTCTCCTGAGTCTCCAGTATGAGCTCTGGTGTCAAAAACAAATGACCCTCATCATCCAATGTAGGCAACTCAGTTGCCATTGTTACATGTTGCCCCAACACCTTTTTCAAACATGAGACATGAAACATGTTGTGGATCCAGCTATTTGAAGGAAGCTCCAACTCATAATCCACCTCTCCTACCCTCCTGACTACCTTGTAAGGCCCAGAAAACTGGGCTTGAAGTTTTTATGCAAGCATAGGTAGACCATGTCTCCTACCTAAAATAGTCTATCCATCATGTTCTTATGAACATATATCTTATGCTGATGTTGAGCCACATCCAAGTTGTTCTTGAGATCTCGGAGAATCTCCTGGCTCTCTTGAACCCAATCCTTTTCCTGTGGGGCCCTACTATCTCCAAATATCATGTCATAAGAAGTGATTTCATCATACCCGTAGAGTTCTCGGAAAGGAGACATACTAATAGACATGTGGCAAGTGGTGTTGTAGAAAAAATCCTCGAGATGAAGCCACTTTAACCACGTACTCTGCTGACTCGTCACATAGTTGTGTAGATACCCTTCCAACCACTTGTTCATGATCTTGGTCGGCCCATAGATTTGGAGATGATAGCTAGTGTTGGGTGTAAGCTCTGTACCCACCAACCATAATAAATCCTGCCAGAAATCCTCAATAAATATTCTATCTCCGTCACTCACAATGGTCCTTGGAAGACCATGTAACTGAAAGACCTCCTGAAAAAATAACTTAGCCACCTGGGAGGTTGAAGATCTTGATGGAATGGAAAGTAAATGGGAAATTTTGGTCAATCTTTCAAACACTACATAAATGAAATCATGCCCCTATGCGGTTGGAAGCCTCGTGATAAAATCCATGGATACTCTCTCCCACTTCCTCCCTGGAATGGGAAGCGACTGTAATAAATCGATTGGGTGTGACAACTCTACCTTATTCCTATGACCATCCACACACTCCCTCACATTCCTCAACACATCTCCCTTAATCCCCCAATAAGAAAACCTCTCTATAACAACACGGTATGTCTTGAGGAAGCCTAGGTTTATTGCTAGGGGGGAATCATCAGTTGCCTGCATAATCCCCTCCTTAAGCTGAGATCCTGGCACCTAAATAGATCTATTCGTTGTATTAGATCACATAATCCATCACCCAAAATTAGTCATCCATGTATGTCCCATCCAAGATATCACAAGCCTGCATGTTCTTGGAGTACTCAACCAAAGTTTGAGCCTTCCAGTCATGCGTAACATCCATCAAGGACACCGTTGTGGGTCTCCTAGAGAGGGCATATGCTACCACGTTATGCTTTCCCTTCACATACTCGATGTCAAAATCATAAGCCTAGAGGTTA
Organism: Pinus albicaulis; assembly: GCA_034641835.2. Lineage (NCBI taxonomy): Eukaryota > Viridiplantae > Streptophyta > Pinopsida > Pinales > Pinaceae > Pinus > Pinus albicaulis. The sequence continues at coordinate 9,189 of JAXQQM020082642.1, read as the reverse complement.
CTCACCCATTTATGTTGTCTCTCCTCCAATGACTACTACTCTAAGAAAAATCTAAGAGTGTTGTGATCATTATTCACTTTTAACCCCTTTCCCGCTAAATACTGTCTAAATTTTTCCATTGCATGCATCACAGCCAAAATATCCTTGTCATACATTGAGTACAACCGCTCGTGAGCTAGCACCTTCATTCTCTCAAATGCAATGGGATGGCATCCCTATGTCAAAATGACCCCAACTCCCACACCAAAAGCATCACACTTCAACACAAAGGGCCACGTGAATTCTTCCAAGGCTAAAACATGGCAGCTTCTCATGACCCTCTTGAGGCATTCAAAAGCCTCTTGTGTTACCTGTGTCCACTCAAAACCTCCCCTCTTCATCAAATTTCTGAGAGGTGTTTTAATATATGAGAATCCTCTCCCAAATCTCCTATAGTGTGTACAAATTCCCAGGAACCCCCTCAACTCCATCACGTTCCTAGGTGTGGGCAAATCCAGTATGGCCTGAATCTTCTCCTGATGTAACTTTACTCCATCCTCCCCAATCACATGCCCTAGGTACAACATCTTTGTTAGTCCAAATTTACATTTGGTAATCTTCACATACATCTGTTTCTCCTCAAGTATGCGAAGCATTAACTCCAAATGTTGAAGGTGCTCCTCCCATGTCTGGCTATAAATGAGTATATCATCAAAGAAAACCAAGACAAAGCGCCTGAACTACCCACAACACATGTGGTTCATACATTACTGGTATGTGGAAGGAGCGTTGGTTAGCCCAAAGGGCATCACCAAGAACTCAAAAATACCATAGTGGCAACGGAAGGTAGTCTTTGGGATATCTTTCTCCCTCACGCAGATGTGATGATATCCCGAACATATATCTATCTTAGAGAATTTTTTTTCTCCCCTGCGCTCATCCATCAATTCATCAATGTGTGGATGGGATATTTATTCTTCAATTTATTAGTCAATACACATGTGTAGTGTCCCATCCTTCTTATTCACCAGCACAATGGAAGAAGAAAAGGGACTCAAGCTAGGCTTGATGTGACCCAACCTCAGCATCTCTTGAATGACCCTCTGTATCTCGTCCTTATATTCCTTTGGGTGCCTATATAGGGTGGTAATTATTGTGTTCACCCCATCCTCCAACTCAATAGTGTGCTCAAATCCATGGTCTAGTGGTCTTCCTGGTGCGACATCCCCAAAAAAGCCCTGGTGGTTCTCCAACAAGGCCCATATATATGGATGCGTAGACTCTGTCCGTGCCCATATCTATGAAATCCTCAACTCAACTTCCATATATCTACCTCCATCTAGTGAGTTGAAAATGTCTGAGGTGGATAAGAGTGCAATCTCCTTAGTAATATCGACTTCCCATATGCCCCCTTGAACTCCATCTCCAGACTCTTCCAATTAGTGGTGACCTTCCCCAATGCATACACCACTGGACACCCAACACCACATTGGTGTTTTCAACATCAACTACAAAATTTTTATCAATGAGCGAGTAGTTCCCCATCCTCAAAGTCAGCCTTGGAACATAATTCATACACTGCATGGTCTAGTCTCTTGGCACCAAAATGGAGAACCCGTCAAATTTCTTTATCTGGATGGCCCTATGATCCACCATCTAGGCATCAATAATTTTTTTGGTGGCCCCACTGTCTACTAGGATTGACACACACTTCCCCTTTATGGTCCCCCTGATCCCAAGTGTCCAGTACTTCGGCACTCCCCGAAGTGAAGCAAGGACTCCTCCGGTTGGGGAAAACAATCCTTCTCTAGGTGGTGGTGGTAGTGGTCCTCCCAATGATGGTCCTCCCTCATCTCATGTCTCATATTCTCTCTCAACCTCCTCATATGGATCACTATTTGAAAACAACTAAATGAAATGGGCCTTGCCCTTGGTGCACTTGTGCCTAGGTGCCCAAGGCTCTTGGCACGTAAAGCATAATATCCTCCTCGTAGCATCCCTCCAAGTATCATCATCCAACTAGCCATTTCCTCCATCCATTTGTGGTGGACTATTGTCTATGTTCATGTGTGGGGTTGTGGGTCTAGTGGGAACAAAATCTTGGGTCTTGGGCACTACATCAATCATATCTTGGGTCCTAGAAATAGCATCCGGAAGTGATGTGGGTTTTTAAGCCCTCACCCAACCACCCAAAGGTTTAGCAAGCCCCTCCAGAAATAGCATAATCATCCAGGCCTCTAAGATGTCTGTCACCATCATTGCCAATCTCTAGAAATTTGTGATGAAAACCTCTGTGTTGCCAGTCTGTCTCAGATGGGCTAACTCCCTGAAATGCAACTCTTGGTCTTTCCTCTCAAACCTCTCCAGCAAACTTCAGGTGAACTCCATGTAAGCGGTGATACGGATGTGTCCCAATGTGATCAAGCCATGATAACACCACTACCCAGCATCCCCTTCTAAAATAAGGATGGAAAATTGTATGGAATTTTTTTCCTGCATGGGGTTCAGGTGGAAATATGTGTCTATATTTTATATCCACGCCCTGGATGAACTCTTCACTGACCCATCAAAGTTTGGAAGTATAACCTTCCTAACTATCCTTTGCACATCTTGGTTGGTTTATCCTCCTTTGTAATGGGTCCCAGGCTCTGTAGCACACTTCTCCTTGAGGTGAATATACTCCCTAAAATACATCACCGGCTTAATCCATGCACCCAACTCCTCATACTCATAAATTCCATATGAAACTAGGTGAACCAAATCTGCAACTGGGTTTGGTTCCCTCTATAGTTCTGGCTCATCCACAAAATGAGGCAAGGTAGGATGGTTAGCCTTCCCATGCTGGGGATAATGTGGGGGCTAATAATTATGGTTTCCCCCTCTTTCTTTGTAACCCCCATCACCTTGAGGCTCTTCTGCCCCCTCTACTCTTCCACCCATCTACAACCCCATGACCTCTTGCATCATGTCCATCATAATATGTCCTTTTCTCATCATCTGTTGATTATTTCTCTGCAACTCCTCCAAAACTTGGTTCTGTCCCATTGGCCTGGGTTGTTTATTATCCTCCTGCTTGTCCATTCCACCCCTCTGGTTCTCTACCTCAGTTTCTAAAAATGGATCTGGGTTGTAATATTTACCACAACCTTTGCCTCTACCTCTACCATGGCCTCACTGGAAAAATACTCCCTGATATCTAAGTGGCGTCACCTGCTCCTGTTCCCCACCCTAGCCAATAACATGCTCTGATACCATTGTAATATTTATACTAGAAATTTACAATGATAAACAAAGACATGAAATAATACAACACAGAAATATTCAACATATACACATATAAAAACAATATTTTTTGCTCAGAACACCAAACTGGCTAATTTTATTATATAATAGTGTTGATGTACAATATGAGTTCTAGAAAGTGCACCCGGGCTTGCACAAGAAAAATCTACAAGTCTCAGGTGATAAGTACAAAATTCCCAACTGCTCGCGATAAAACCACATTGTCCCTTTATTTCAGCACTATTGGACCACTTCGGACTCTAATTTTTTCCCTAAAAAATACCTAGAAAATTCTAGAAAATTAGGGGTGGACTCCTTGCCACAAACCCAGAAAAACCTAGAAAGGATTTCCCTTGGTTTTTACCTCCCAAAATTGACCTCTCACAGCTTGACCCTCCTCCAAACCAGAAATTTTCTCCTGTGATTGAACATGTCAATATTTTCTCCCAAAACACTAGCAATCATCTCCAAATAAACCTCAAAACAAATCCCCAACATCCAGGCTCCTCAATCCTATAATTAATGCTTCCCCCAAACACCCCACTATAGTGACTACGTAGTCATGAAGGGAACAATGTTGTCTTGACCTCTAGAAGTTTGTTATGTGTGTAATGATGTCTCCTCTGATGTAGCCTCACTCCTCCAGGCTATAAATGGTGAAGTAATACCCATGTATCTCCTCAAAATCAACACCCAAATCCTTTGCTCCTCCACAACATCGTAGCCTCCTCCAATGTGCACTAGCTGACCTAGAACTGCATAGGCTGACCCCAGAACTACATAGAAGCCGGCAATTGTGTCTATTCCCATCTCAAGATAAAAGGGAAGAATTCCTAGGGTGGCACTCGATTTCCACTGAAGAAATTATGAGCTCCAGTCCTTGGGAATATCTCGTGCTCAACAACACAATGTGGCTCAGTTGAACAGCTAAGGAAACTATGATTTTCAAATTAACAAAAGGCCCCAAATGTTGCATCACTCCTATTTATGCTTGTTGATAATGAGTCTCATGTGGGAACCATTCTAATTTTGACCTCACCTTCAGAAATTTGAATTTTTTTCCGTAAGTGTGTATTATTTTTGGGTGAGTGGCCCCCACATTCCACTAACATGCAAATTGACCCATTTTTCCTTAGTTCCCTTCACAAAAACTACCTTAGACCATAATTAATCAAAATTTTCAAAATTGTTCCTCTCATTAGAGGAAATTTCAGCCTAAAAGTGCCCATGAAATGTTTATGTAATTTCCATGTCATAATATGTAAACCAATCAAAATTATTTACATTTAAAAAGAGGTACAAGTAAATATTTTGGAGCAAAAAGAAGAAAAATTGCTTTTTTTTTAAATTTTATTTTTGGCTTATCTCCTTATAGATTTACTCAAATTTCAAGTTTACACACTCATTAAATGCGAAAATAAATTTCCCATCCAACGAGTACCCATTATGCATACTTTTGAGAAGACTCGCGTTGATAAAAATTGCAGATACATTAAAAAATTGTGTTTCAACACATTTTTTAATGTATCTGCAATTTTTATTAATGTGGGTCTTCTCAAAAGTATGCATAATGTGTACTCACTGGATGTGGAATTTATTTCCACATTGAATGAGTGTCTAAACTTGAAATTTGAGTAAACCTATAAGGATATAAGCCGAAAACACAATTAAAAAAATAGCTTTCTTGTTTTCTCTCCAAAATTTAGAAAGCTTATTTTATTATTTTAACTATTATTTCATTATTTTTCCTTAGGAGACCACTTTTAAGCTGAAATTTCGTCTAATGAAATTTAGGAAAATAATTAGGAAAGCACATTACAGTGGACAAGGGAGTACAAATAATTGCATATTGTGTTCATGCTTTTGGAGGAACAAAAGCTCCTCAGGGGGAGGAATGATCCAGGTGGCTCCAGAAATGCTAAGAAATCAAAGATGGCTCCAAAAGGCCCAAAAATAAAATCTCTCATATTTCATCATAATCAAGACTAGAATGTAGATCTCATCGTTTCTATTCCAATGATGCAAATGACACTCAAATCTGAGTTTGTATGCTCAAGATATTTGTAGTCAAAATTTTAGTCAACTAAGCCCCACTAGCTAAATTTGGCAGAGCGCCAAATAAATTTGGAGCCCAATTAAAAATGGGGGACCTTCTGAGTTTGGTATAACCCACCAAATTTGGCAGCAGTTAACTAGGTGAAAAACGACACTTAACACCGACAATTTCCTGCAGTTGAAAATGGCGAAATTGTCGCCTCTTTAAAATTTTCGGTGACCCCAAAATTTCGGCCAATAGGTTTTGAATTTATTATTTAAAATAAAATAAAAATTTGAGTGTGGTCAGGCCTGGAGGACCCACCCACACCCCATGGTTATATTACATTATATATAATAACACAACCAATAATCGTTACAGCAAATCTGGGGCCAGTGGGAGTCGAACCCAAGCCAAGTAGTGGTCATCCCGCCCACCGGAAACCCCTCTTAGAAATATGCCACCGAATTTAAAAAAAAAATTCCATTTGAAAATAGAAAATTGAATCCAAAATTTTGGGTGGTGAGATTTGAACCTAGCTCATCCCCAAACCAATTACTAAATGGAGAACTGCCAACTAGGATTTCCATCAGGGCGTGTTGGGTTATTCGTCTACTAAAAATATATATAATCCGAAATCACACATTCTCCTAGGGAACGAAGATAGCCAAGCGTAAAACCCAGAGTAGGAATCAAAGACTAAGAAAGCACGTAGAACGAAGCAGTGGAACAATGAACTTGATAATCTTGTGAGGAATCTGTAAGATTCCTTTAGAGCTGATTTTTGACAGAGCTGGAAATATCCTTATACTCAAATTAACCATAATTTTACCAGGAGTTTGATGGCATGGTTTGTTTTATGATCCATGTAGCATTTTTCCCAGATACATACATTGAACAGTGGAACCATAAAGGTGGAACCTTGACACAAGAATCTACATGGAATCTAAAAGATTCCCTAGAGGCCTGAAAATGACAGTTTCAGAACCAGGACAACTTTATAATCATTTTTCTCAATTTTTTGCAAGTAACATGATGGTGTGATCAGTATCTTTGTCTAAGTAGCCAAATTTCAGTCAGCCTACATAAGAGAAAATTTGAGATTCTCGGGGAGCCTAAATTTCACCGATTCAGAAAGGGTCAAGTTTGTAGTTAAATTTCATGATTTTTCGCTAGCAATTCAACTGTGCAGTCTGTTTCTTTTTATTTTTTTTGAGATGATGATTTGATGTTTAGATCCTTGTATGCCACTTTTTTGGAGGATCCTTGGATGCCACTTCATGTGAGATTTTTTATTTTGTCATGTTTGAGGAGATATTTTACGAGTGAGAGTTTGTAAAGAAGAGTGTCTCATGGAAAGACCTGCCACTCTAGTTAAGGGATTTATTCCTTGATTAACAAAGAACACATCATGAATTCATCATCATCTAGTAGAAATTAATGAAGTGGCCCCCCCACTCCTGACACCGGGCCTAGAGATGTAACCCATGCTAGGTGAACTTTGTTATCAAATTGTGTGTGTTCTTTGATTTGATGGTTACCTTTACGTTTCATCTTTTTTAAAGTATGCACATGTGGTTTTTCATAATCTTTCACATGAAAATTTTCTAACATCACATAAGTAAAATATATTGGTTAATTCTGATAGCTGAGAGATCTAGATCACAACACCAAATTTTAATCATCCATATGTGATAGAATCCATTCAATTGCCTTTGCATAGTGTATGACTGGGAACCTGCATGCAATCTTGTGTATCTTCAACCACTTCATGTTCATGTATACTTTCTTGTCTTCCAAATTCTTATGGAGCTATTTTTGCATGAATGTGTCGTTAATATCCTTCCACGTGACCTCGATAGATTTTTTTCTAAAATACTATGTATCTGTAAGAATAAGAATGGTATGATTTGTAACTTCTACTAATTCTTCATTACCTGTTTCTAAAGCTTATTTTGAGGCCAATCGATAGGTTGTGGGAGGCATCGTTCCAATAGATGATGAAGGAGTAATAAGTCTAGTATTTGGAACACCTGCATGTGGAAGCACACTCATGGCAACAAAGATTAGCTTCAAGAAATACTCTATCTATTACAAATAATAATTTAGCAGTTCATGTTCAAAGAGAAACCAAATTTAGTTGAGTATGCAATCTTATCAAAGATGGTACATGGTCGCTATTTAGGCAAGAAAACCCCATTAAAACAAAGGAGGTCCCATGCTGGAGCAACAATGAACAATCAAGGATCACTTGAGGCTTCAAGGTGTGCTTGTGCACTCAAGCAAGAGAGAGAAAGAGGACAAGGGTGTAGGGTGCATTGTCGAAGCACAAATGGAAGTCATTCATGGGTTCGGGATGCACTCATGCACTCAAAGGGAGTAAGGAGGGCACAAGGGTGCACACTAAAGGAATAAGGATCAAGCTTCGAGCCTTCCCAATGTGCTCATGTTCTGAAGGAGAACTAGTGGGGCACAGGGTGCACAGTCAACTCACAAAGAAGAAATAATTTTTTGGTTCATGGTGTGTTCATGCGCTCAAGGAGGGCACTGTTATTCGAGTTGAAGGAGTGTTCTCAAGAGGAAAACTTGATTTTCTAGGGGAAATTTTCTGAGAAATTCGGGCCTTTGTTTCCAGAAGTGTGCCCTTGCATGAAATATATGTTGGGAAAAATACTGAGAGGGGGGGGTGAATCAGTATTTACTGCATAATCAAATATTTTTACTTTTTCATTCCTTAAAACCCATACGCTACTTTCCTTCAGTAGACTAGCGTATATACACGGATCCCCTTTATGAAACTAGCGTACACACAGAGATCTAGATATGTCATTAAATCTTCACTTCCATTATTCCATCATTCATTCATCAGATGTTTAATAAACAGTAAACATGTGAAGTAAGAACAGAATAAACCATCACACAAAGCATCACACAAGGACACCAGGATTTTTAGGTGGAAACCCAAATCGGGGGAAAACCAGCGCTGCAGTTGCTCAGCCATCAATATTTTATTATAGAGAAACATCTTACAACATAGTGTGTCAAGCAGATTGACTCTCACACAGCAGCACCCACCGCTACTGCTTACTGCCTCTCCTCGAAGGGAGCTCCAACCCCTCGACTATGCATCACCTCACCTGGAAGGGAGCTACCACCCTGATCTCATCACCACCTCGAAGGGAGCTACGACCCCCCTGATCAAGGCTACAACCTTCAAGACTCACCTTGACCACGCTTTCATCAATTTTCACAATCGATCCAACCACTTCAATAGAACACAACTTGCAAAGCATAAATCATCATATTTGCATCAACCTTTCCATACCTCGCTTTCAGCGAAACCCTAGCTCGACACTTGCTTTCTCATCGATGTCGCGATATACGCTGTCATTCATACAAAACTACTTCAATACCTCAACAGAGTACACGACCATGACACGCTTTTACTTCAGAGAAGCTGCGTATATACGCGCTTCCTACGCGGCGAAGTAGCATATAGATCTTCAATCATTCCAGAGCTGCAGACTTCATCAGATCAGATCTTCAGTTCAGATTTACCCTTTTACTTCAGACAGAAGTTCGCCTAGATGTTCGCTTCATCACAGATCTAGGCCTTCCATAAGCAGATCTAGTAGATACAAGTGCATTTCAGATCTAGATCCCCTTCTTCATCATTGGTGCATCATACATTCAGATTTATCTTCAAGTGTAACCCTTTCCATTCAGATCTACTTCAGAGAGAAGTATTCATTCAAGCTCAGACATCTTGCACCCACACTCATGACTTGCATAATGAATTTCTTCTCCTTATATATGATTACCCTTTGTCAATACCACGAGCCCCTTTTTCAATACCATGGATCAAAACAATACCATAAGCCCAAAACTATTTG
>JAXQQM020079465.1:0-16262 GCA_034641835.2 Pinus albicaulis | reverse complement strand
ACCTGTTAGACTCCGTCTTGTCTAACCTCTGTCAGAGTCAAATGCAGACAGGTAGCTGTCAAAGTCTCAGTCCAATATACAGGCCAATGCCAATCAGCTTTCACCCACTGCTACTTAGATGTTTGCAAAGCTTGTTTTCAGAATGTTTCAATAACACTTGCAGGCTAGGAGAAGGACCAGTAGCTGTTTATATCAGGAGTGTCATCAATGAGAAATTGATTCTTCTTCAAAACCCTGTTTTGAAGAAGAAATCATCAAATATGTTTTGGTAATAAATAAGTAAGTGGCCAAAATATTTCAAATTTTATAGTTCTTCAGTGGCACCAGCTTCAAACATCCCTGCAAAAGACAACAAGCATTTCAGTTCAAAAATTCAGAAAATCCAAAGAGAAAACATTATATTATAGTGTGGGCTATCAAACAAATTCAAAAAATCAAATCTGATTTGGAAGGATATTTCTCTCATGTATAAATAATGGAAATCAAGTTCATTTTCTAAAATCCACAGCATAGAAGTCGAATTGCAGTGATTGAGGGCCAAAATCGTGTTTTGCAGAAGTGTTGACAGGGTCTGGAGGGCATGCGACCCACTTGAGGGAGATGCGACCCACTTGGAAAATGCGACCCACCTGTGCGTTTTGACCAGTGCAAATTTAAACGCATGCGACCCACTTGTGGCATGCGACCCACTTGAGGGGGATGCGACCCACTTGAAGACAGAACTCAGGAAATTGCGTTTGGCGCCCAGTTTCGATTTAAATCATCTCCAGCTGCCTTCAAACAGGTTCTAAACTATTGCTCAGTAGATTTTAAAGTGGTTGTGGTATCTTGAAGACTTTAAACATTTGAATGGAAAAGTGAAACCCTACATTCATGGCAGATTTGTTCTTCAGGGTTTTTAAATACATATGGATGGTTTTATCAGTATTTTCCCACCTTATATGATTGATATATCTGCCTTTGCATGTATTGTCAAAGCCCCACTGCCTTCACACTCGTTATACCACCATTGTCATCATTATTGTTTTACCACTGTCATGGCTTGTGTTTCATGGTGATCATTGTCATATTGTGTCTCAATTCCCATTGACAAACACAATCTTATACTTATTGTTCATTTCCCATTGACAAACACAGCCTTATACTCATTTAAAGGCTGCATGCTACCATTTGTCAAGTTTCACTTGCAATTAAAACAGAGACTGTGCTTTTATCTCAATCCACCTAAAACAGGGTTGTTATCATTGTTTGTTTCCTTATGGTACTTTGACAGTGGTGATATTTATTGGGTGTTGAAACATACATTATAACTATGTTTTCACTGCATTTATATCAGTATACATATTGCCAATATTTTGTTCAAAGCCATGTCAGAGACAGAGTCAGTGTATGAGCAAGAGTCAGGCAGTGATTCCACGACTGAAGGTAATGTGCCACGGGGGTCTCATAGAGTTGTCAAAGGTGGTGATCATCGCAGAGAGGAGCCTACTTCTTTGGCTCAGTTGCAGGCATGTCCACTAGCAATGGATTGTTTTCGGTATTTGTCATGCTTTCGATTTTGTGAGATGATTGCACAAACCCAGCTTCATCGTGAATTGGCTCGTCTGTTTGTTCTACATTTACGGGATGGCCGGGTAAATCTTGCCGGGGTTGATTTCATTTTGTCACCCTTGACTATTGCTCAAGCCACTAGCATACCAAACATGGGCGAGGAATGGAACAAACGTTAGCATTTAGAGAAATTCCACTATGAGCCATACATTAAAACTGGATATATGAGGTACTTGGGCAGAGTTTTTCCATTCAGATTCTTGAGGGATGAGTTTGCACCACTGATGAAACTCATCATTCAGTATTTTAGTTGTGAGGGCAGATATGCCCGTCTCTTTGCGTACCATATTCGTTTGTTGATGCACTTCACAAGGGTACGTATGATGAACATTCCGTACTTCATATATCGCAACATAGAGAGGATGGTGATTTTTGTACAAAAGAAGACGAGCCCAGCGCAGCAGTACAGGAGTATATATCATTACGCTTTGATCAAGATCATAGTGTTACATCAGTTGGCAGAACAGGGCATCACTTGGGAGGATTTCATTTCTCGTGACTTTTTCACAGTGCCACAGCCACCTCCCGAGACAGTTCATGATGCGGGAGAGCCTTCACACCAGCCGGACATTCCTGAGGTTGAGCATATCAGCGCTCCTTTGGTTCGGACATATCAGCGAGGCCACAGGGCCTTATTTGCAGCGACACGGCGAGTATTATCTCCACGTGAGGTGGAAGGGGTCTCGCCTTCTTCTTCAGCGCAGGTACAGATACAGGACAGGGGCAAGAGGCCCATGCATGATGAGGGCCCATCAGGAGGTCGGGACATAGATTTCACAGTCATTAATGTTGATGCGAGCTCTCCTAGCTCGAAACTGAGGGAAGTCATCCAGGAGCAAAGGGCCGAGAATGACAAGCTGAAAGATCAATTGCAGAAGGCTCAGTGGGTGATAAAGTATTTGGAGCAGCGCAACAAACAACTTGAGGATGAGCTCACATTTTATGAGCTGCGTCAAATCCGTGAGGACCGACAGTGGAATCGAAAGAGACCCGGTGACATGACACCAGCTGACCGAGATACTGTACTCACACATGTGAACATTCATCTGAATAAATTGTTGGCGAAGGCCAATCGAGACAAAGACATGCTTCATCACATGAAAGGCCATTATTGGGCTCGCATGCATGTCTGCAAAGCGAGAATGAAGATTCTGAAGAGGAGGTTGCGCGAAGCACTAAGACGGCGGAAAAGGCCTAATCCACTTCGGATTTTGGTCGAGGCTTCGTTGACTGGGAAAGATACATGATGGAGGAACTCCGCTCCGAATTTGAGCAAATTCGGAGAAAAGTTTGTCATTTTGAAATTTTTGGGTCAAAAAACAGGTTTTTCAGTTAAGTGGGTCTCGCACTCATATGCTCACTTTTTTTCGGGACACTTGCTGAAAGAAATTTTTGCATTTTTGGATTTTTCATGGTTACTTATGCATCCTCAGACATTACCTAAGCATTTCATCAGATTCTGGATGGTCAAAGAGCTCAAAAACACCATGAAAACCACCTTGCTGCCACCTTTTGCACCAGCAGGAAGTACTTCTGGGAGAAAGAAGTTTTGGAGGGTCAAATGAGCTTCAAATTGGGAAATTCCACTTGGGTTGGATATTCAACATCTAGGGCTTTCCAACGAGCTATCATGAGCTCAATTTGGATGCCGGGAAGTACTTCAAAATCAGGCTGAAAGTAATGCGACCCACTTAAATTTTTGCTGAATTTTCAACTGCCAGCTCAGATTTTCGGCTAGTTTGGACCAGTTTTGCTTGTGGATGAAATTTTTGGGTTTTCATGATGTAAATTTATGTTTGGCATGTAAATTTGGCTTATTTTTATCTATTCTAGAAGATTCACTCTCAAAAAGGTAAAAATCATGTAAATGGATCAGTTCCCACTCTTTTAGAGGCAAGTTGTTAGCTGCCTAGATTGTAGTTCCATGATTAGAATTGGTTGAAACTGATCCCCGAAGAGGGAATTCGACCCCTAGAGGTGGGGAAAGGTGTTAGAGTGATCTATATATTGTAATTTCTGAGGCATTCTACAGGTTGGACTCTTGGGAGACTTTTGATATCATTGTACATATTATTTCATATTTTGGCTAAGGAAAGATCAGAGGTTTTGCGGCACTTGTTGGGATCCTTGTGGTGTTCTGTTCTTGATGATGTTTCTTCTTTGTTTACTGTAAGTTCTTCATGTTTAAATGTATGCCATTCCTTTCATATGCTTCTGAACTAAATTGAATGAGTAGATGAGGTTGAATCCATCGTTTACTGTGCTCTGCCTTTGAATTCAGTTAGTTCTATATGTTTTCGACTGTTTGAAGAGGATCCAAGTTCTTCTTTGCCCTCTTCAGCTCCTCGTCGGTCTGATCTGTTCATATATCCAATCAAAAGCATCAAGACATTCACCTACCTCGCCCCAACTCGAAATCTGCAAAGGTCTGACCTTATCCCCGGACCCAAAATTTGTTTTTCCCATTTCTCCAACGAAAACCCAAAAAATCAAAAATCAAACATACCTATCTCTTTACTAGCCTAAAATCAGTTCCCTTTTAAAGTCATCTCGCACCCTATTGTTCATTTTATCGAGATTGACGGAGAGAGCGCTCTCCTGTCCTCGTAGGGCTAGCTACGAGGCTGAGCGTGGTTTGATGTAGCCTTGAGTTTTACCTCATTTCAGCCTGAGGTAGATTTGAGCGCTAACATAGTGGCGACCATACTGGGGAGAAAATCAAAACGTTTGCTTGTTATAGACGGAGTCTGAAGTCACGCCAGGTAGCCTTCGAAACGCTGTTGCTATGCATCAGCGAAGTAGATAAACGCTGCTTCAGTCGATCTCCAGTTTAACTTGTAATCGTAGCATTTAACTTGTAAATTGCCCCAGTACATGTATCAAGTTCAGATCTGATGCTGATGGTGGACAGCAGTCAGACACCACAAGGCTGAAATCATTCACCGGCGACTTCATTCACTGAACAATCTAGAAATCAATGCTTCATGGCGACCTCACTGTTGACGGACCGGATTGCAAGAAGATATGCTCCCATGAGCCGAGATCACATCCCAGGTTTTCCGAATAAGATGCCCAAGGTGGATTGGCTTCAGAATTTGCCTATGTTCAGAAATGAGGAAGGTAATGACGCTGCTCTTCATCTGGTGAAATTTCACATTCATGTGCATAAATTTAAGATCAGTTTTCCTGAAGACTGTTTGATGAAAATGTTTATGGCTACTCTGGAAGACGAAGCCCGATCATGGTATGAAGGTTTTCCAGCTGCTTCTATTTACTGTTTAAGGGATTTTCATACCGTGTTCTTTGAAAAGTATAAAGCATCATATCCATCCTTGATTTTAGTTCAGAACTGTTGTAACCATGTACATAATTTCATTGAAGATCTAGAGCTGTTTTATGGTAATAATGATTTCATGGATGGAGAAATCATGGAGGCTCTATATGAGAATCCATTTCAACAATATGAAGAGAACCTAAAGGATACCCATCAAGATGCTCAGGAGACTTTGCAGCGGGTTGATGGCCATATGGCTGAAAATGATGAAAGGGAGAATGTCATTTCAGATCTGCCCACAGAAGACAGCAGCATGCAAGTAAGTTCAGTTCTAATTGCAGATTGTGATAATGTCCAGACAGCTACTTCAGATTCAGATTCAGATCATGATGACCAAGCATATCTTGTGATGAAGCCCATCAAGGAGAACTCTGCTATTGAAATCATCTGGGATGCAGAAGACACAGTAATGGATCCAAATGTTCTCAGTCATACTGTCAGCCCATCATTAGAACATAGCCTTCATGAAGAAGCAATCCAGTCAGTTCATGAAAATCAGAATGAGATCTTTGTGCAAGTAAGTGATAAATCTCCTTTCAATAACTTAGTAATGAATGATAGTTTGAATGCCCTGTCATATGAAGATAATTACTGTTTAAGCAGAAGAAAACAAAAATCATTGTCACCTTTGTCTGAAGATGAGATAGATCTACTTTTGAAAGGTTATGTTTTAGCCGAAGCTACAACAGATTTGCAGTTCACACATAGTCAGGAAAGTGTTGGTGAAATCTCTTCCCCTGTTGAAAAAGATGACTGTCTTGTAATCAGTTATGTAGATCAGCAAACAGATAATTTTTTCCTTCGCAAAGATGATAAGGCTGTCATGTTTGATAATCTTGAAGATAGTTCTCTGTTTAAAAATGACCTAGATCATGAAGTTGAGGAATATATGCCAGAAATTCTCATGGTCAAGGAACCTACAGCTAACACTCAGATGGCAGATTTGTGCATCTCTATCCCTCAGAAAACAATTGTCCTTTCAGATCAGAGTGAGGTGAATACTAGTATTTTTGCAGCTGGATCTCCAGATAAGCCAGTGCTTCAGGATTTTCAAGATCCCTTCAGCATTCTTCTGCAAGCATTAGAAAGGATAAATGTTGCCTGGTTTATTTTCATGAGCTTTGGTTTCAGTGATTGTGTTGAGTTGCCTACAGGTTTAGCATTCTACCTACTTGAAGAGAGTAAGAGAAGAAATTTGAGGTGTAGCCATCTGCTGGATTGGTTGCATTGGAAGGCCCATTATACATGATTATATATATCACATCAGTATGCGGGCGGTTGCCATCATGATGTTAAAGCTTGATGGACTACTGCCCTTTTCAGAAAGTTTTTGTTTTAAATCAGTCATTTCAGTTTGCATCAAGTCAGTGTGAGTCAAATTTCTAGTTAATAAACTGAGTTATCAGTCTTTAGTTTGTTTGTCAGAATAATGATTCCATCGCCCAATGGATGGAGGCACTGTCTGCTCTCCCAAAGCTCTGCGGTTCTTGGCACCTCCAAGAAGCGGCAGCTGCCATCCCCATTGGAGCCAATGTTAGACTCCGTCTTGTCTAACCTCTGTCAGAGTCAAATGCAAACAGGTAGCTGTCAAAGTCTCAGTTCAATATACAGGCCAATGCCAATCAGCTTTCACCCACTGCTACTTAGATGTTTGCAAAGCTTGTTTTCAGAATGTTTCAATAACACTTGCAGGCTAGGAGAAGGACCAGTAGCTGTTTATATCAGGAGTGTCATCAATGAGAAATTGATTCTTCTTCAAAACCCTGTTTTGAAGAAGAAATCATCAAATATGTTTTGGTAATAAATAAGTAAGTGGCCAAAATATTTCAAATTTTATAGTTCTTCAGTGGCACCAGCTTCAAACATCCCTGCAAAAGACAACAAGCATTTCAGTTCAAAAATTCAGAAAAGCCAAAGAGAAAACATTATATTATAGTGTGGGCTATCAAACAAATTCAAAAAATCAAATCTGATTTGGAAGGATATTTCTCTCATGTATAAATAATGGAAATCAAGTTCATTTGCTAAAATCCATAGCATAGAAGTCGAATTGCAGTGATTGAGGGCCAAAATCGTGTTTTGGAAAATTGTTGACAGAGGTTAGAGGTCGTGAGACCCACTTGGGCGCATGCGACCCACTTGGCAAATGTGACCCACCTGGGCGTTTTCTCCAGTGTAAATTATAACGCATGCGACCCACTTGGCAAAAGCGACCCACTTGCTAACAGAGTTCAGAAAAATTGCGTTGGGTGCCCAGTTTCGATTTAAATCATCTCCAGCTGCCTTCAAACAGGTTCTAAACTATGGCTCAGTAGATTTTAAAGTGGTTGTGGTATCTTGAAGACTTTAAACATTTGAATGGAAAAGTGAAACCCTACATTCATGGCAGATTTGTTCCTCAGGGTTTTTAAATACATATGGATGGTTTTATGAGTATTTTCCCACCTTATATGATTGATATATCTACCTTTGCATGTATTGTCAAAGCCCCACTGCCTTCACACTCGTTATACCACTGTTGTCATCATTATTGTTTTACCACTGTCATGGCTTGTGTTTCATGGTGATCATTGTCATATTGTGTCTCACTTCCCATTGACAAACACAATCTTATACTTATTGTTCATTTCCCATTGACAAACACAGCCTTATACTCATTGTTCCCTTTGACAAATTTTATCCGGTATTCTAAAGGCTGCATGTTACCATTTGTCAAATTTCACTTGCAATTAAAACAGAGACTGTGCTTTTATCTCAATCCACCTAAAACAGAGCTGTTATCATTGTTTGTTTCCTTATGGTACCTTGACAGTGGGTGATATTTATTGGGTGTTGAAACATACATTATAACTGTGTTTTCACTGCATTTATATCAGTATACATATTGCCAATATTTTGTTCAAAGCCATGTCAGAGACAGAGTCAGTGTATGAGCAAGAGTCAGGCAGTGATTCCACGACTGAAGGAAATGTGCCACGGGGGTCTCACAGAGTTGTCAAAGGTGGTGATCATCGCAGAGAGGAGCCTACTTCTTTGGCTCTTGCAGGCATGTCCACTAGCAATGGATTGTTTTCGGTATTTGTCATGTTTCCGATTTTGTGAGATGATTGCACAAACCCGGCTTCATCGTGAACTAGCTCGTCTGTTTGTTCTACATTTACGGGATGCCCGGGTAAATCTTGCCGGGGTTGATTTCATTTTGTCACCCTTGACTATTGCTCAAGCCACTGGCATACCAAACATGGGCGAGGAATGGAACAAACGTCAGCATTTAGAGAAATTCCACTATGAGCCATACATTAAAACTGGATATAGGAGGTACTTGGGCAGAGTTTTTCCATTCAGATTCTTGAGGGATGAGTTTGCACCGCTGATGAAACTCATCATTCAGTATTTTAGTTGTGAGGGCAGATATGCCCGTCTCTTTGCGTACCATATTCGTTTGTTGATGCACTTCACAAGGGTATGTATGATGAATATTCCGTACTTCATATATCGCAACATAGAGAGGATGGTGATTTTTGTACAAAAGAAGACGAGCCCAGCGCAGCAGTACAGGAGTATATACCATTACGCTTTGATCAAGATCATAGTGTTACATCAGTTGGCAGAGCAGGGCATCACTTGGGAGGATTTCATTTCTCGTGACTTTTTCATAGTGCCACAGCCGCCTCCCGAGACAGTTCATGATGCGGGAGAGCCTTCACACCAGCCGGACATTCCTGAGGTTGAGCATATCAGCGCTCCTTTGGTTCGGACATATCAGCGAGGCCACAGGGCCTTATTTGCAGCGACACGGCGAGTATTATCTCCACGTGAGGTGGAAGGGGTCTCGCCTTCTTCTTCAGCGCAGGTACAGATACAGGACAGGGGCAAGAGGCCCATGCATGATGAGGGCCCATCAGGAGGCCGGGACACAGATTTCACAGTCATTGATGTTGATGCGAGCTCTCCTAGCTCGAAACTGAGGGAAGTCATCCAGGAGAAAAGGGCCGAGAATGACAAGCTGAAAGATCAATTGCAGAAGGCTCAGTGGGTGATAAACTATTTGGAGCAGCGCAACAAACCGCTTGAGGATGATCTCACATTTTATGAGCTGCGTCAAATCCGTGAGGACCGACAGTGGAATCGAAAGAGACCCGGTGACATGACACCAGCTGACCGAGATACCGTACTCACACATGTGAAAATTCATCTGGAGAAATTGTTGGCAAAGGCA
This sequence comes from Pinus albicaulis, assembly GCA_034641835.2. Classification (NCBI taxonomy): domain Eukaryota; kingdom Viridiplantae; phylum Streptophyta; class Pinopsida; order Pinales; family Pinaceae; genus Pinus; species Pinus albicaulis. The sequence goes on along the minus strand of JAXQQM020079465.1, from coordinate 7,098 downwards.
AATCAAGACAAAGACATGCTTCGTCACATGAAAGGCCATTATTGGGCTCGCATGCATGTCTGCAAAGCGAGAATGAAGATTCTGAAGAGGAGGTTGCGCGAAGCACTAAGACGGCGGAAAAGGCCTAATCCACTTCGGATTTTGGCCGAGGCTTCATTGAATGGGCAATATACATGATGGAGGACCTCCGCTCCGAATTTGAGCAAATTCGGAGAAAATTTTTTCATTTTGAAATTTTTGGGTCAAAAAACAGGTTTTTCAGTTAAGTGGGTCTCGCACTCATATGCTCACTTTTTTTCGGGACACTTGCTGAAGGAAATTTTTGCATTTTTGGATTTTTCATGGTTAGTTATGCATCCTCAGACATTACCTAAGCATTTCATCAGATTCTGGATGGTCAAAGAGCTCAAAAACACCATTAAAACCACCTTGCTGCCACCTTTTGCACCAGCAGGAAGTACTTCTGGGAGAAAGAAGTTTTGGAGCGTTAAATGAGCTCCAAATTGGGAAATTCGACTTGGGTTGGATAGTCAACATCTAGGGCTTTCCAACGAGCTATAATGAGCTCAATTTGGATGCCGGGAAGTACCTCAAATTCAGGCTGAAAGTAATGCGACCCACTTGGCTCAAATGCGACCCACTTAAATTTTTGCTGAATTTTCAACTGCCAGCTCAGATTTTCGCCTAGTATGGACCAGTTTTGCTTGTGGATGGAATTTTTGGGTTTTTATGATGTAAATTTATGTTTTGCATGTAACTTTGGCTTATTTTTATCTATTCTAGAAGATTCACTCTCAAAAGGGTAAAAATCATGTAAATGGATCAGTTCCCACTCTTTTAGAGGCAAGTTGTTAGCTGCCTAGATTGTAGTTCCATGATTAGAATTGGTTGAAACTGATCCCTGAAGAGGGAATTCGACCCCTAGAGGTGGGGGAAGGGGTTAGGATGCTCTATATATTGTAATTTCTCAATCATTTTCAGAGGTTGGAGAGGTTGGACTCTTGGGAGACTTTTGATATCATTGTACATATTTTTCATATTTTGGCTAAGGAAAGATCAGAGGTTTTGCGGCACTTGTTGGGATCCTTGTGGTGTTATTTTCTTGATGGTGTTTCCTCTTTGTTTACTGTAAGTTTCTTCATGTTTAAATGTATGCCATCCTTTCATATGCTTCTGAACTAAATTGAATGAGTAGATGAGGTTGAATCCATTGTTTACCATGCTCTGCCTTTGAATTCATTTAGTTCTATATGTTTTCGACTGTTTGAAGAGGATCCAAGCTCTTCTTTGCCCTCTTTATCTCCTCGTCGGTCTGATCTGTCTATATATCCAATAAAAAGCATCAAGACAATCACCTACCTCGCCCCAACTCGAAATCTGCAAAGGTCTGACCTTATCCCCGGACCCAAAATTTGTTTTCCCATTTCTCCAACGAAAACCAAAAAATCAAAAATCAAACATACCTATCTCTTTACTAGCCTAAAATCAGTTCCCTTTTAAAGTCATCTCGCACCCTATTGCTCATTTTATCGAGATTGACGGAGAGAGCCCTCTCCTGCCCTCGTAGGGCTAGCTACGAGGCTAAGCGTGGTTTGATGTAGCCTTGAGTTTTACCTCATTTCAGCCTGAGGTAGATTTGAGCGCTAACAGGACCCATGGTTGGATGATTTTCTGTATGACCATAGCCATCATACATTGTGATATTGTATTTATCCTTAAATCATAGCCTAGATGGATGAAACTAGATCTAGGGTATTCTATCTCGTTCACATGACCATACAATGTATGAGTATAGCCATGTGAATCAATGAGATGGAGTCGAACATGGTAGACACCATTTCATTACTGACCAATGATGTAAATCGTTAACAGATGCGAGAGAAACTACCAATGATGTTAATGGATCTCAAGGTACAAAAATACAATCTGTATGGTGTGAATAAATGAGTTGACATCAAACACTACATAGAATATTTCAGTTGAAGGTCAATGATGTAAATCTATCTCCCAGAGTGAGGAAAATTTCCATTGATGTATATAAGCACCAATGTACCAAAGAGTATTTCTGAGTCAAATTCTTGGATAATGAGTTGATGTTGACAGGAAGCGACTCGTTGCAGGAAGGCCTTGATGTATCCCCCATTAATGACAAAAAATAGGTATCATGATTTTAAGACAGAATGATGATGATACTAAAATGGATCAGGAATTAAATGCATGGAATGAAGGCTTAAGAGTATTGTAGAAAATATTAATTAGATGACATTTCTTGAACACAATGACAACACTGAATGGAATTGGCAGCATTGACCCAAAATAAAAAATGGAGGCTTTGAAAATGGTATGATAACCTATTGAAGCCCCGAAAATTGGGTCTACAACAAGGGGGATACCCACCCGGTCCGGACCTTGGTTAGCAGCTCCTTTTCCGTTTGGTGTAGTGGCTCTGACTGGAGATGATGGGACCAGTTTCCCAATATGTGTGTGTGTGTTGAGAATATATATTTCCTCTCTAAAAAGGTTCCTAAGTGAAATGATTTTATTCTATTTCTATTCTAATCATATGCAAATTGTATTCTAATTTAAAAGGGAATATCTTATTCTAAACTAAACCCGGGATGTAATCTTGTTTATGCGATCTAAAATAATTTTGAATAACAACCGATAATAAATATTATTCAACTGTTATAAGAAAAGAATTCAATAAAGATGAACCATTTCATATAAAAAGTTAGATGAAACAGTTATGAAAAACATATCGCATAATAAGCTATTCATACACTAAGCATAAATAAATAGCTATCACCGTACAGAAGTGCCAAATGATAACTTAAGCATTCAAGCATCAATATATAAACAACTGAATATAAATATTACTTTAACACAAAAGCAGAAATAGTTAAGAGATAAAAGTACCATTTATAACTGGTTCTACTCATGAGCTAGAAGCAATAATGATTTATCTCTTCTTAATCCAACATCTACTGAGAGTACAAAAATGCAACATCAGTAGCAGATATTAGACACAGATATCAATAAATCTCGTTTCATTCATTCATCAAAACCTCCTCTGAGGGTGCAGAAGTGCATGTTCTGAGGACAAGTTTTTGACAAATTTCAGGACCCTTCTCTAAATGCATGAGAAGGGTTTAAATACTACTAACTAAATCTAATTATAGTTTATTACAAAAATTTAGGATTTGGTTTAAATGACCATCCTTTTTCTAGGAAAAAAATAAAGTAAAACTAAAACTAAATCTAAAATAAAAAACTATCAACTAACTACTTATGAATCTGATCTTTTAATTTGCAAGCATCCAACATTGATTTGAGAAGAGGAGGCTGGCCGTCTTCAGATTTTAATTGTCCTAAAAAAACAGAATTGGCAAGTGTTGGTGCGATCTTCTCAGCAGAATTAATGATACAATTAAGAGCACTGCATTGACTGTGTGGTTTTACCAGACATGTCTAGTAAGAATCCCAATTTAACTTTGTCAATCCTTGAATTGATTTTGACTTTTCCTCAGTTTTCTGTTTCCACTCTATTTGCAATTGCTGGGCTTGTGGTAGGTATCCTGGAATAGTTTCTGAAATCAAATTAAATTTGTGCAAATTTTCATTTACACAATCAGTAATGTTGCTTGCTGCTGTAGCTTCTTCCTCTGCTGCTTTTTCTGCCTCTCTGATCTGTGCATCCCAATTATTGAAGAGTATTTCTTTATGACCATCATTGATAATTGGTGCTCCTGTTCTTTTTCCTTCCTTTGTCTTTTGCCATGCCAAATAATTAGTAACTCTTTCATTATTTAAATCATAATCATGTCATAATTCTACGACATGATTAGTGATTTTATCACTTTCTTGACAAAAAGAGTTCTGTTGTGAGATTTTCTGGTATAATATATCTTGTTGTTGCAGTAGTTGATTATTCAAAGAAATAGATTCTGAGATAAACTCTATAAGCTTGCGGTCGTCTTTATGCATATCTTGCATAATATGTATTTGTTTCTCTTTTTGGGACAAGCTTTTCTGATATCCGATCTGCATTTGCTGAAACTCTCGCTGTAACTTTTCAAATTGTATCTGTGCTTCACTGTTAGCATGTGCTTGTTGCAATTGTTGTTGCAGAGCTTGTATTTGATCCTCCTTTTCATTTAATAATAGCCGTACCTCAGATGCTTTGTCAATAGTTGTGGAGGCATAAGCTCCTGTAATCTGAGATAATTTAGTAAGATTTTCAGTGGGATCCGTAGTAGGATCTTTCCATAAAACATCCAATTGTTCTGCATCAGTAGAGAGCACACTTTCTAATTTCCTCTTCTTTCTTTGCTTCCTTACTACTGCTTTATGTTGTGGGCTATAGAATATATCCATAGGAGGAATGTCCTCTATTTTAAGTACAAGCTCAAAGGAAGGAGTAATGGGTATATGTTCTGTTTCTGTGACATTGCCACTTATTTTTGTAATCAAACCTTTTGCTGTCTGTACAGGAGTTTGTATGTTCTGTCCTTCAACATTAATCAAATCATTAAATGTTTCCCATTCTTTATCTAACTGAGTGCTGATGGATGGTTGCTGTACATTAAGAGGTGGAAGATTCAACTGTGGAGTGGTTGAAGTCTGTTGTTGTGAAAGCTCTTTTGATTGAGCTGTGTCCTTCACTGAGCCTTCACTTTAATCATTATTATATTTTTTAGAATGTTTAGAAGTTTTTTTGCCAGACTTTGACTTAGACCTTTCTGTATCTGAGCTGCCACTGAGACTGACACTAGGAGTTGGTTCCCTTGCGGGTTCCAAGAACAAATTATCCAAAGGAATAGTGGTCAATCTTCTTTCTCTGTATACTTTAAACTATTGAAATTCTTCTGGGGAGAACCGTGTTTGAGCTAAATGCAAAATTTCTTTAAATGAACATTTTTCTTGAAACATATCATCAAAAAGATCTTCTTCTCTAGAAAATGCTCTTACTTTGACTACAATGGTGAAATCCTTGACAATACCATATGGATTGAATAGCCTTCTCGGAAACTTAAACAATTTTAAACATGTAATATTGTTTACTTCCTTAAACGCATGACACACATCAAATAATGAAAATAATCCGCAGGACACAAGAAATTGCAACCAGATGGATTTCTTTTTATCCTTTAATTCTTTTGTCAAACCTCCCTCTCCACAGGTTTGATATGCAATTTCCCGAGCTATGAGTTTATCTGGAACATACAAGGGAAAAACATGAGGAGAAGCAAAGCTTCCAAAAACCCTCACATAAGTAAACAATTATTCTCCAAACCATCTTGCGACAGGGAGAATGTCTACTTCTGCTTCAGGGGATAACCTTGGAGCATCCTTATTATACAACACTCTATACATTGGCAACATTATGCCATGGAAAATCTTGTAAAAATGAGGAATGAATATTGATTCCCACAATTCTTTGTGATAAACATGAATGGGTAGGGGATCCTGAATTGTCCATTGCCAACCCATTAAAGGGAACTTAAAAACAAAGCAGATTGAATCCATAACATAGGCAGATAGATAAAAAGGAGGATAAATACTCTTAGAGACAGTCTGTTTAGACCGGTAATTGAAAATAGCCGTGGCTGAATTATTAGACAATATTTTAGCCCAGTCCACAATGGTAGCGTTAACAACATCATTCAATAAGGGAAGCCATTCAGGCAAAAACTTATTAATGTCAGGCTTTCCAAAAAGCCTACATAGCATAGCGGCAACAAAACAATATGGAGAAGTGAGTGAGCCAGTACTGTACATACCGTTTTTATATTTTTTCAATGGTTCGTCTCTTCTGGAACATTCCTTGGTGCATTCTGCCAAATTTTCATTTTCTTTGGCAAATTTATCCATAAATTGTTTGTTGTAAGTTGCCTGAGGCTCCGACAAATGATACATAAGCCTCAAATATTCTGGAGTAAATGACCCGATGAGCTCTTGACCTTGAGTTTTGAATTGTCTGTCCGTAATATCAGTGCTATCCAGCACCCATTTTACCATGTCTGTATATGGAAGAATTCTTGGTCTTGCTGCTACCCGATGTAAAAATGAACAAGACAGCTCTATAAGAGATGTTTCAGAAGAATTACTTGAGCCTGAAGTAGCGGAAACATCCATTACCCTTGGGTTCTCTTCTTCAAGCAAATTAAACATACCCTCCCAAGTGGTGATACCCACGTCCTTGTTGCAAGAAGTGTCTGCGTACAAGGATGCCATCTCTTTACTTTCAGAACTCGGAGCTTTCTCTTTCTTTCCCATTATACTTTGAATATTGCTTTGTATCGTCTCCTGTTCTTCGCGCCTGCGGTTTTACAAATTAAGTGAGAATAATGATATGAGAAAGGTGACATGATAGTTTTAAATGCTGAAGGCATATGAAATATATTATTTTAACGTGAAATAACCTTTCAATCAAAACAAAATCCTTTTCATTAACAATTGACAATCCATTCATTAATTTGACATCAAAGCGCATAACAGATATTGATTTATGGAAAGATTTTCTTCGTACAATGAGCTTTAAGAATGTGCGATCCTGCGATCTGCAATTTTCTTTGAAATATCGCAAAATCGCAATATCACAAATCGAAATATCCGCATCATCGTAATATCACAAAATCCGCATCATCGCCATATCACAAATCGCAACTTTCAAAAATCGCAATCTCGTAACATCGCAAAATCGCAATATCGCGAAATCGCAATATCGGAAAATATATCATATGAAAAAATATCCGTTAATATATTTTCTGCGATATGTGATTTGCAATAAATATTTTAATGCATAGTTTTTGGATCGTGCTATCGCAATTTAGAAGATTCTGCTTTGCAAAAGATATATTCTACTTTTTTGCAATGAATGCGATATTTTCTTTAAAGAAAGATTTTATTCTAATCTGTAATAAACTTAAGTTTATTTAAATATTTTCCAAAGAATTTTATGAAGTTAATGATAGTAAGTTTTATTGAAAATGAAAACAAACATCAATTAATTTTTTGGATTTTTAAACTAAGGGTCCCCACTTATTTAGTATTATTACTAATACTAAATAAGGAGGGGGTTGTTGCTGGCCACAACAT